>NQII01003212.1:151379-234114 GCA_002778355.1 Clitarchus hookeri
TGTTTCAAAAAAAAAAAAAAAAAAAAAGGCACGTGGTCCGTTTTTTTATCCTGAAAACACCGTCAGGGGAATCTCGTACCTGCAAATGCTGCAGAACTGGCCGTTCCCTCAGTTACAGGCGGATTCCGCTGATTTCGTCTTCCAGCAGGACGGAACACCACCGCACTGACACTTGCAGTGAAATTCTCCCTGATTCAGATTTCGAGTGTACCTAGGTCGCCCGTAGTGCTCTGAGCTTCTAAGCCTCGGACACGCTAACTACCTCTTGGTATCCAGCACCCTGAAGCCTCCCGCCTACCTAGAGATTTTTTTACGCGTTTCGGACCGAGGAGCGCGGGAGAGAAAAGGGCGGCACTGCCACACTACACTGTAAAAAAAAAAAATCTGTAAACTTTCTAAACTCTAATGCAAGTTTTTATCATATACACTGTTTGGAAATAATAGCACACATCAAGGTGCAGATATAGGAATATTTAACGTTACTGCTATACAAAGTTGGGAACTTCCCTACGTANATTTTTTACGCGTTTCGGACCGAGGAGCGCGGGAGAGAAAAGGGCGGCACTGCCACACTACACTGTAAAAAAAAAAATCTGTAAACTTTCTAAACTCTAATGCAAGTTTTTATCATATACACTGTTTGGAAATAATACCACACATCAAGGTGCAGATACAGGAATATTTAACGTTACTGCTATACAAAGTTGGGAACTTCCCTACACATTTGACTGTTTCCTGAGAAACTGTAGGAACGTTACAAATGAACGTATAGGGGAAAATATAAAATTCGCGCTTTCTNATTTGACTGTTTCCTGAGAAACTGTAGGAACGTTACAAATGAACGTATAGGGGAAAATATAAAATTCGCGCTTTCTCTCAAAGCGTATACACTGGTATGGTAAATTTCGGAATAATTCTTAGAGTGTACTAAGAGCAGGGCTCTGAACTGACGTGCAGTGTTCTCGTCGCACTGCGTGTACCTATGGGACTTTCAGCGGTGACCCTATTATTTTNTGAACTGACGTGCAGTGTTCTCGTCGCACTGCGTGTACCTATGGGACTTTCAGCGGTGACCCTATTATTTTATTGATTGAAAGTTTGTTGGAAGGATCCGTGCAGGGCCCTTGAATAGTTTTGTATGAATCTGAGGCGTATATTTCCGAGGTACAAAATTTTGAACGAAACTTGTTTTTTTTTTTTTAGCTATTTTGGAGTACTCTGAAATGGTGCTTGTAGTGCACATGACATCTTGAAAAGTACTCGACAAACCTCGTCTGAAGTGTGTGTTCTTTTCGTAGATCGAAACATTGGACGCACGCTTGATGGTTTCGTTGAAAACCGTACGTTTCAAGCGCTCTGCAACGCATTTCAAGCGCCAGGAAGGCGGGAGTCTTAAGACAGGGTTTCAATATCTCGTAGTTACACACACACAGTTAAAGACTAAGTTGCCTTGATTATAATGGTCTCGAGATCACTTAGTTATTGACTCCTTGATACTCTGCAGTATGTATCACTAAGCGTGGGTCGATTTGTGACAAGTCGGGGTGACTATGCGACACAAAAATTCGCATTTTATTGTCCCCCAATTTCAATGAGTTGTTTCAGATATTCAGTGTTCCCAATTCAATGTCGGGAAATGTAAATAGCAGTGAAAAAAAACCAGTGTGAAAAAGTCACCCACCCAGTCACAAAGGTATCAATCCGGAGGTTGGGGAACAATCACTGGTTTGTCATCCTCACGACGTAAACAGGATGATTTACAGGGAATAGCCATCGACCACCCAATTTCCTTATCTTGAAACGCTTTTAATCGCTTCGTTATTGATGTGCTTCATAACCTGATGGAACGAACTGTTAATTGAAGGGTGGTAGAGGAATCGCAAAACACATAGCCGTAATACATCAAGCAGGCATTTTGCCTGAATTTACTTTGGAAAGCCTGCAGTTTTCGGCTTTTAAAATCGATAAAGAGGCAAAAATTGTTTTCTACATTCTTGGCATAATTCCTCCTTTCAGTTGTGATACGAAATAATATCCTTAAATGTATGAAAATTAAGGAAAATCACTATAAAAAAATTAATGAAACGTGTTACAGAAATTGTAAAGTTTACCTACTTTCGTACAACTCTCAAAATCGATCAGAATAAATGCGTTGAGCTACAAATCAAAATACGTGTTGGTGTCATCAGAATGTCATGAAGAATATTTTTTTTTTTTAAATCTGGTTTTGTGGGTTTGCTTTCGAGATAAACTTTACGGTCTAAATAGCCAGGAGTAGACCCTCGTCGCAAGTAGACCATGTACCGCGAGGGTCCACGGTGGGGTAGTGGATAGACTACTCGTCTCACACCCAGGCGAACCAGGTTCCCTTCCCGGCGTGGTCGTTCCGAATCTTGGCATGTGGAAATCGTGCCGGACGATGCCGTTGGTCGGAGGGTTTTCTTGGGGATCTCCCTTTTCCCACTCCAACTGCATTCTAGTGCTGCTCCATCCTCACCCTGCTTCACACTCATTAGTTCTTAAGACCTATGTTTTAAGAGACACCCAAACCTCTTCACTCACTTTAGTGGAAAACAAACTTTTCGTTAAAAAAAATTTGAAATTTGTACGCTTCTTATAGTGATTTTTAGTTAAAAAATCTCATATTTACGCAATAAAAACAAGATGCATATATTTTTTTTAATAAAAAGGTATTTTTATCAATTTATCATTGATATCGTGTCACAAAACCATAAAATATCCTCAAAATGTTGAAAATATTAGGTTCTATAAGAGTCTTATAAAAACTTGAAGAAAAGTACGTACAATTGTAAATACTAATGTTTTCGTTGACACGTAAAACTAGACATAGTTTCCCCTGTCGTAAAACAACGAGAGATCTGGAAAGCGAGGTTTTTTTCTTCCATAGCTACTGCAGATTTAAAGGCGCGCCAGAGAAGTCGATGTAGCAATTTCAAGTCTGCAACGCTTCAGAAGTGATGGATGCTTTGTTTTCGTGCAGAAACTATTACCGCGGAGAAGGAGCAAACGAGGTCAGATTGTGTTGCAAGTATGTCCAATTCCTTGTGGCTCATTTTCGTAAACAACAAAGAAAGAGGGAAATAAGGAGAGATTATATAGAAGATCTCCCAAGACTCTGGCATGATTTTGCATGTCTTGGCTGCACCTGGATCTAATATGGTGGAAGGGTGACATAATAAAATCGCGACCATTTGGCGCCTCTGCTCCTTTCCAGGATCACCTGTTCACCCCAAGCATTAAAAATATTGACTTAATAATTTGTTATAAATATTTTATAAATGTTAGGAAAGTGTTTTATTTTATTTTTTGGAATTTTTTTTTTTGGGGATTAAAGTTATTCAAGGTCAACAAGTCAAGGTCAAATTTAACCGGGTCAAGGTTACTGAAATCTAACATGGTGGTTGGGTGACGTAATAACATGGCAACCGGTTGGCATCTCGGCTCCCTTCCCGAGACCCCTCTATTCCAAAACATTTGAAATTTTTATTTTAAAGTAATTTTTTAATAATTTAAACATAATTTTTTATTAATGTTTCAGTAATTTTTAATAAGCAACTTGTAATAATAATTTTATTTAATAACTTTTTAAGGATTTTTGTAATTTTTTGGGGTTTTAGAAATTAAAAGTCATTGGGTCAACGTCAAAGGTCACGGTCGCCGAAATTTAACATGGCGGACTATATTACCATCGGGTGACCGGAATGACAGCGCATTGACAGCTCCGACGCTCTGCGCCCCCACGCCTTTGCGCCAAGGTCAGCCAAATCATTCTACTACAGTCAATGCACCGAATCCTTTCTCAGTAATCTGCGCGTTGATTTCGAAAAATTTCTTGAAGATAACATTCCTACAAGGTAGAGAGAGTAGTGAATAATCATCGTGAATAGTTATAGAATTATCTTTTCTATAAAGAGTAGGGCCTACATTTGGCAACGTTTGATCAGGTTTCTTCAAAACATTAAGAATTTTGTATATTGCACTCACAAGTTTCCTTCAAACGCAATTTTCCAAGTGATCGCATTAGTTTTTATGTAATTTAAACTAATTCTGTCTCGTATCCGAATATGTTTATAAGTGTACATAACGTTTTTACAGTACATTTTTATCAAAGACGGAGATGGCTATACCTAAGACATTCTGACTTACTAACATTTGAAACTTTAGTTATTTGTTCAACATTCGCATTCTCTATGTTTTCTTCACAAAAGTGCACTACGAAGGGCAAATACTTTCTAGCGTTCACGGTAAATATTATAGTTGGCTTGCGTTGGATGGACTGTTACTAAAAAGGCTTGCTTTGCTTCAACTCGTTGAGTATCCTTCCGCCAAACCTAAAATTCAACATCGCCCAAGGATCGAATGATTTGTATTCATGAGCACATCGAGTGCCACCTAGTAACTGTTCAAAAAAGAAGTGTGTTAACTTTATGCCGGGCAACGCGGTAGCAGGCAGTAGACCTTGAATCAAGACTTGTATGTATGTAAAATAAAAATAAATCAAATTTAAATATTTTTTACTCGCTATCGGCATAGCAAGACACGGAGCAGTTTTCTTTCGTTTGTCTTCATTATCACCGTGATCGTTACAGCACTCGTTGTTTACTATAGCTGAAACGGATATACGGATAAGGAGTTTTTTTTTTTTTTACCTGGAAGGTTGATTTCTAACGTTCTTAATTAGCTGTGAACCAAGGAAAAAAAATTTATTTTCTTTGTAAAGTGTAAGATTTGGGCAAGCAAACAAAAAAAAAACGTAACAAGTAACTTTGAAGCAGTTTGTGCGCGGCCACAGTTTTCGAGTTTTTCGAGCGCGTCTTCAGGTGAGAAGCCACCCAATCCCACAGAGTGTTTTTACAGCCCCCCTCCCCCCTCTTCCCTTTACAACCGCCGAAATCTGCAGTCTCACGCGACCTGCCTCCGGACTCCCTGTGGATCTAGTTACCGGAGGAGAATGCAATTTGGACTGAGAGCGTTTCACTACCTTTCTCGCCCCGCTGCAGCCCGGGGGACCGTCGCTCGCGCCGGTTTCGTGCCAACTGCTGCAGCACAAGGTCTGCGCGGTCTACGAATTAACAAACCGCTGGTAGTTAACCCGAGCAAACGTAACTGCAGTACCACGTGACCCCTACTGTACTTCACAGATTATTTTAAAATATTTTGAATCCCTCTCCCTTTTAAGTTCCTTCTTTCCGCCAATCGTGTACTCTTGCGCCGAATGTAAATAACAAAATTATAATTTGTAATTTTTGCAGTGAACGTATTTTCTATCGAAACATTATGATAGGCTACCATTTATCTCCCACAAAATAAAAAATAGATGAATATTACGCTTAATACAAGTAAGGAAATTTAGTCGTAATATTGTACAAGGTTCATTTCGATAACAGTTCAAACTTACAATTGAAAATTATTTTAAATATACCTCGTATACAACAGAATTTTCTTTGTTACTTTAGCTTATGTTACTGAAGCCAACATTAAAAAGCTGTTCTTTATTTACATATATCTAAAAACCCTAATTTTTATATTTTTAAGTTTAAGGACTGCACTGAGAACGTAACAAAATATTTTTGATTAAAATTTTGATTTCAGATTTGCATGAATCGAACAGCGTTTGACAGAAATATTATAAAACACGTATCAGGTTTATAACTAGGGTTTCTTATAACTATGGAACTGAATTTACGTCATTTCGATGATAGGGAAGCTTAATTTGTTAAAAAATATATCTTAAGTTTGTTCTGCTAATTTACATAATTTTTTGTGCATAAAGGCGTGGGGATGAATTACATATTAAGCCAGCCTGTATTTGTGTATTAAATAGGTAGATATTGGCAATTCCCTCGGTATTCAAACACGGAACCTGGTGAGAAAATTTGTATTGCCAACTACGTTTAGTGTTTCCGCCTTGGAATTTAATAGAGATAGTGGAATCAGAGTTAGGTATCCCTAGAGGGAAATTTATTTTATTAATTTTTAGTATGCAATGGTCATGATCACTAATATTTCGCAATGCAATTAATTTTTAATGGTGAAGTGACAAATATTTATTTGAAACCTTATTACAAAAGAAGGACTTTTTGTTGGTCCTAAGAGGAAATTATCTCCTGCGGTTTGAATGCGGAGTATGCCAGCTAAGAGTTAAGTTTCACAGAACGATTTTATTTCACGTCTAGACGTGCCGGTTCCTTTTCACTTAAGTGGGGCATGATTCACGGCGAGCATATTTAACAGGTCGTATTTTATCACAAAAATAAACGTCGGCCACAACGTCGCTTGCCGGGTTCAACTTACGTGCAATAAAACCTCGCGAAGTACTTGTGGTGTTCCAGGAAGTGTTCTGTAAGCACGTGAATGACCGGTTTTAGTGTGCATTTCCTGCACATACACTCCCGATAAAAAGTCTCCCTTAGGATGGCTCGCGGAAGTTTCTCACCACCGCAAGTACAGGCTGAAATATGGAATCCCCCAACCAAGTCGTAAACTTGCTCCCCCCCCTCCTTCCACTCTTCTTTGTGGGCGTCGAATCCGCTAGTGGAGTTTTTTTTTGCAGTCAGAAGATTAGGACATATCCATTAAAATAAGTTCACGGCAAAGTTCCGTGTTAAAAAAATTTTTATCGCGTACCCATTAATTAGTGGACGCTCTGAGAACCCTTGAAAGGAGCATGTAGCACACGTGATCACGAGTATTGAAACGTACAGATTGCTGACAAGTGGTAAAGAAAATCCCAGGAAGGGAAATAGCAAGCAGCAATTTCTGCCTGCTTCGTGAACTAATATTTTGCCAGCATTATACAATCAAAACTTATTTTCGGTGCAAAGTATCATGCTAAAATAATGCGTCACTATATCAAAATAGAAATTTTTTTCCACAAGGTTGGCAACCACAGTTATCTAGGACTGAATTTTTTTTAGTTTTACAATCATAGCCTTTAGAGATTTTTATACTTTAGTTAACAAATGTTGCGCAGATCAATGTCCCGCGCAGTTTTAAAGGCCAAGACTGAGTTTTAACCAAATGCATTCGGGATTTAAAATTAACGTGCTCGCTAACGATAAACTCCACTGGGCTGGTAAACACCATGCAATAAGTGGGTACCATTGTTAAATGTAGCAACGAGAGTTGCAGTTGAATGTGCACCTGTGACTTCACCATATTTACTTAAGCTGTACTGCGGTAAAGAATATGGAGTCGAATACATTGTATCATCTCTAAAGGTATCTGTTACTACTCTCAAGATAAAAAAACAAATTATCTAACGGCTGGGTGTCCCAAACAACAATTCGAAAATCCTGTTAAGTCTTCGGCGTCGAAACATTAAGGTACTCAACATTTTTATGTAACGAACATTGATAACGCGGCTTCTATAGTTTACATGCTCTATTATGTGTAGATGTGTACTACGTTATAATATTTCTGTATGTGTTGAATTAACTTCATGTAATCAAAAATATAAGCGACTTAAGAAATAAGTCTAAAACAGGCAACATTCAAAACAAAAACGGTACCATTGAGTGTTAAATCTATTATTAATCGAAATTTAGAAGTATCTCCATTCTGGATGCGTTACAAAGCACATTTTATAAAAACCCACCAGCACAACAACTCTGGTTGTATGTAATAATAAAATAAAATATTTCCTTCGACCACGGAAGTAGTCATTTTAAAACTATAGACTTTTCGTTGATTCTTCTTTGAATCAAACCTTTAAAAAATCACCCCATGAAAGACGTGTTTGGTTGTTTCGTAAATACGCCATGTATTATTTTATACCTGTGTTAGCAAAATACTACCTTATTTTTAGTATAATTTAACTCCTACTTATACTTTATCTATATTACAAAATTTTATTTATAATTGATATGAACAAAAACAGGGAGAAATTAGGTGTGTTGGCAACGCCTAGTAAGAAATAGTTCTATTGCAAAATTTTATTGCACTGAGTGCGCACGAATACGGTGTGTTGTCCCTTTGGTGTAATTCTCTAGACCCGGTTAAAATTTGTTGCATGAGGCGGAAGAATATCCTGGAAGTAGAACTTTAGCAGGGTTCCAAAAAAGTGTGAAGTAACCGTGAGTGGCCTATTGTTGACCTCTATGTATTTGTTCTATGGACGTGTTATCCGAGTTATTGATCTCTATTGTTGTTATGTAACTACGTGCTTATAAAGCTTGCTTTTCCATTAAAAAGATTTATTTTCGAAGCAGTCGTTATAATTGATAAAAAATTATAATTTATGAAACCTATAAAATAAATTTACTTAAAATCAATCTTTTCAATTTTTTAAACATTATTACCGGTATTTTTTTACACATAACCGTAGTAAATATTATGACTGTCCTACTTAACGAAGGTTTCTTGAAAAAAATATTCTTTGTGATGGACCCAGAATGAAAATACGCTAAACATTTTATTTAAAATTCTAAAAATTATTATTAACTGATTATTTTCAAACATTTCAATTAGTAAATTCTAGCAAAATATTTTAAATCTTTTAAAGTGTTACAAAATTTTTACTTTCTTCCTCCATACGTTACGTAAGTTGGTTGTACTTCGCTGACAATTTTAGTAGCGAGTGTGTTATTTTTTAATGAGTGCCGCGTTATGTGAAGTTGGGTGCACTGCTTCATTAGAAACCACTCTCCTACCTTAACGTGTGTTCCCAATAACCATTGAAAAAATTCTGCCCACGGTAAACTAAGCACTTTCGAAATCAACCTTTGAAAAATGTCACTGCCCTTAACTGCATATATTACAACGGGTTCGCCGATTGGACACGGCATGGCGAAGTTGGTACCGACGGAGGCTAAGTAGCGCATGTCTTATAGTTGAATTCAAAGCGTGAGGTTAACACTTGTCAGTACAGCAACGAAATCATTTATTTCTCTCTCCTTTTATAAATGTATATAATTGTAGGAGTGCGTGTTTAAAATACATACTCTTCTAACAATTTCCCAGTTTCTCTTGACTGGCGCATGAATAAAGTGATCAGGCGCACAGAAATGTTAATTTTACAAACAGCGGAAGAATATTCAACGTGTATGCAAGTGGATCATAAGCAGGGTTTTTCAAAAGTGCTCAGTTCACCATGAACAGCCAATAGAGATATGGGTCGTTAGGAAGGAACGGTTGAAAATATTATTTTCTTCCGATCTGTATGTGCGGCGTTTATTATACGGTATGTACAAGTGCGTGGAGCCACAGTTCTGGCTTCCAGAGAACTCTCTCGCCACGCCTGAGAACTTTCGTCGATTGCCCGCGGCTAAACGGTTAAGTCTATCCAGCCCGCCGAGAGTTGGGGATCGGCGTGTAAGTTCTGGTGTTCTGCGGGCGTGGAGAGCGGGCTGGCTTGTGGGCGTGGAAGCTATTAACTACCAGGAGGTAATTAGGTTTGCCGCACGTGTCATCGCGACGTCGCGACGGAAGGAAGAACAATAGTAAAAGGACGAAGGAAGGAATCGCGAGGGGGGGACGAGGGGAGACGCGTGTCAACCCAGAGCAGATCACTTAGACTCCTCTGAGCAATCCGTTCCGTCGGGGAGGCGAGGAGTAAACCCAAAGAACTCGAGTGAGGAAGAAGTGTAATAATATCCTACCGTTACGGGTGTAATTTGCGAGAAATTCACCTATAGTCTGTTCACGGTAACATGAGCACTTGTGAAAGCCCTGCTGAAGATCCATTTTCATGCGCATTGGGTATTCTTCCAACCATGTGTAAATTGACATTGAAATGGCCTTAATCATTTTATTAACGCGTTGGTCATGTAAAACTTTAACATTATTAGGAATATAAATATTAGGCCGATATATATATTATAAAGCTTATACTTATGTGTTTTGGAAAAAAACAACAGTAAGTAAAAGGAAAAAATTTCACAATCCACAAATGTTTACGATATACTTTTAGTTCAACGATGAGGCATGGGACTACAACCTCCGTATCGTTACCAACTTGACTGGGCACATGCCATTCAGGGTGCCCCTTACATTATATGCAGATATGGTCAGTGAAATGTTTCAAAGGTTGATTTCAAAAGTGTTCAATTAACCGTGGTCAGACTTTACCCGAGAACGCAAAGCGCAGACTCGTGGGAGGGCCCGTCGCAATGCTTCCTCAATGCCAGACGTTAACTTGAGGTGTGCAAAATTTCTTGCTAGGGATTCCTCTTAAATTATGATCTATCGTTGGCAGCGACGCAGAACCTGATACGGCAAACATATATCTGAGTTAAGGTAAACTCTATTTATACGCTTCGATTACAGATCTGTCCTTGCATGTTCTTTGGCGACGATCGGTGAGGAATACACGCGATAATTGTTTGGTCTAAATAAGGCGGAAGGAGTGTTCGAACTGCAAGATCTTGACTTCTGGGCAGCAGCCGCATCACTGTCGTTTTCCTTCCCGACGTTTCGGAAGACATCGCAGCCGCCATCGTCAGGGAGAAGAAGCAGCAGCAATAACTGTTACCTGAAGAAGTCAGAAATCCGTGTAAAATTGTATATTTAAAAAATGTATTACATAATAATTTTTTAGTCACTTACCGCATGGAAAAATTTTTGCGATTGCGTTACACGTGTGTTCAAATACGGTCACTTCAGACGTACGTGTATCAACTAGGTATGTGTAGCCAGCAGAACTTGAATGGCATTGATGTGGAAATTCTATGTGGTAATGTGTCTCCTTAGAAGTTGGAAAAAAAAAAAATACAGAACGTTAATTATAGAAATACGTAATAAACATCTCTCCGCGAAGTAAGGTCACGTGACTGTCTTCTCTGCAGAAATGTGCGGCAGGAACGAGCGAGGAATGCACGTAGCATCACGCGTGCACGAAGGGCGTTAAGACTCCCGCAACGTGGCATCCGAACCGCGCTGCAGGGTGTTTGAAATGCACGTGTTTCTAGGAAACTATCAACCGTGCATCAAATTTTCTGATCCACGAAAATAACACACGTCGCGCGCGTTAAAAACACCATTTTCTAATACTCCGAAAATACTAAAAAAACCGGCCTTTTCAAAGCGCAGTATCTCAGACTATACGTGTCATATACATATAAAACTTCTTAAGGGCCCTGCACTGAACCTTCCTATAGACTTTCCACGAATAAAATAATAGGGTCACCACTGAAAGTCCCACAGGTACGCGCAGTGCGACAAGAACACTGCACGCCAGTTCAGAGCCTTGCGTTTAGTGGCGATGAGGCACTTGATGCGGGTGGCAGTATCGCCCTTATCGCTCCCGCGCTTCTCGGCCTCAAAAAGCGGAAATTAGATCTAGGTAGGCGGGAGCCTTAAGGCTCACGCTGGCANTATCGCTCCCGCGCTTCTCGGCCCTCAAAAAACGGAAATTAGATCTAGGTAGGCGGGAGCCTTAAGGCTCACGCTGGCAGCGAATCTTGTTGGAGTGCTGAATAACTCACGAGTCCGCCGTCGGCCATTCGGCCGTCTGGAAAACCTGGGATTGCCATCGATCTCCCGCGCGTTTCATCTGAGAGCAGAATCGTCATTTATTTCGAAGTCAGAAGTTCGTGTGTTCAGAAGTCAGGTCTCCCGTGATTTAAATGGGTTCCTACCCGCCTGGTTACTGACTCTGTGTTTATACTCTGAAAGGACCCAGTGCTAAAAATGTACATATGTTTACCTTAAAATGTTGCGGAAATGTACAGTACATATATATTTACACGGAAACGCAATCCGTAATGACGAAAAGCGAAGCTAAGCTCCGTAAATACAAAATAAGGAATGTCTCCATATTTTCTACAGCTTCGGGTTTTCGGAACGAACAATGCCGAGTCTACACGAAGCTTCCTTCGCCGATGTAACCTTCAGGTTTTAGTTTCTGCGGCAATTAGGATATCCACGCCGCTACCACACATTCCTTCAGGCATCAGAATGTAGCATTACGCGTCTGTAACATTAAGAAACACCATAAATACGCTAACTTTAAAAGAAAGTGAAAGAGTTACTTTTGTGACTATAGTATAAATACAAAGCTATGACCCAGCAGTTTCAGCGAAGTTCGCAGCTGACTGGCTAGAGTCATAGACATTTTACCCTTTTCACTCTTGTTTTAGTCTTGCTCATGTGTATCATGTTATAACTTTTTAAATATATTTTTTATACACAGCACAACACCCGTATAATGAAAATGGATGATTTCATTTACTTTATCGCCTTTCTATAACTTCAATTAGAAAAAACAAACTAGAAAAAATTACGGAGGGGTTTGTTTAATTCTCGGAAAGTCCTGTGAAATTAATGGAAAGTCCGTTTCTCAAAAGCAGAGTGCCCGTAATTTTACGGACTGTTTACGGATGATTCTGAAAAAATTTTTATTTGCACTTTTCCGTAAAATGAAGGATTTTATTTTTCAACAGTGCATGACGAACCAATCTTGATTCCCGCTGTGGTCAAACCTGAATTTTCACACCGGTAAACACGTCAGGTGTTGCTGTTGGCCGGTGGGTTTTCTCGGGGTTAGTCGCGTTTTCCCCAACAGTTGCATTCCGCTGTTGCTCCATATTCACTTATATTGACGCCCTTCAGCGCCTGACGAACTCAGCTGCTGGCCGCCACTCAAATAGGCTCCACTCTCACACGCGCTTAGCTTGGAAGCGAATCATCGCTATAGTCCATTCACGGTTACGTCAGACTTTTATGAAGACCTGCTGAAGTTCTACTTCCTGGATATTCCTCCTCCTCGTGCAAATAAAGCTTAACCAAATCTAGAAAATTACACAAGAGGGACAACGCACCGCTTTCGTGTGCACTTAGTTTAATAATATAGTATGCGTACAAAAAGTTTAGCATGTTTCCTGCTGCTCACAAAAAGGTTAGCATATTCCCCGTTCGCTGACGAATACGCAATATTTATGTCTCTAGTAGGAGTGGATCGTACCTACGCTGTGTGAATGATGTAAACATTGGCTTCTTCCCCTCCAGCGACATGCGTATTGCACGTACATAAACGCAGTAGGTTCAACCCCAGGCCTTACAAACAGCCGCAATTGAGGAATGGGGCAATTTGCCTCAGGATGGTCTTATTTTTGGCATCCCTCGTCGGATACAAGCGTGCCTCAAGAATCGTGGATGTCCTACACGTTATTGTAGTTTCTCAGTGCATCTGGTAATACAATTTTTGTTGTTATTGAAAGTGATGATATTCCTTTGTTTGAGTTGCTTTTCAGTTTATGCCTTTTGTTTGTTTCATACTGGGATGACGCAGATTATTGTTGCGATAGTGTCCACTTTATGCGCTATTTGGAGTACAACATGAAATGTAAACTACTTTTGTTCAATGTAACATCCTGGATTCGGATATAAGCTAAACTTTTTGTGAGCAGTATATTTTGCTTAAGAACTATTTATTACCTGGCATTACAAACTCACGTATTTTCTCTCTGTTAGTATAAATATTAACTATAAATTAAAGATTATAATTCATACACAAAGTATAAGTAAAAGTACAATTTTACATAAAAATAAGGAACTTTTATGTTAACACAAGTATAAAACGCTTGTGATACATGGCACATTTAGGAATCAACCAAACACGTCATACATAGGTATTTTTTTTCAAATGTTTGATTCAAAATGTGTGAATAAACCGCGAAATGACTATAGTTTAGTCTCTTCACCAAACGATGGTGTGACACATTTAGCGATTACAGCCAACGAGGTGGATTCCTCTTTACGATAACGCTACCATGGTTTGGGAAACTGTGGGACAACTAATAGCTATAAAAGTGTTTAATAATTTACTCTTATTTACAGGAGTGAATGTATTTCTGTTACGTCGCTTAAAGACTGTGACATCGAAGCAATTACATGTCGAAAACTCTGCTTGAACTTGATTATAGAGATGTTGCTAAAAAAAAATNTGACATCGAAGCAATTACATGTCGAAAACTCTGCTTGAACTTGATTATAGAGATGTTGCTAAAAAAAAATCGTGAAGGGATTTGCTATTTAAAATGAGACGGAAAGCATACCACAAACCACAACCTAAAGTTATTCCCGAAGGAAGTAGGCACCCTGCCTTAAACAAAATATATTTAAACTGATTTTACTTTAGAAAATTATCAAAATCTACGTGTGGTTAAAGAAAGTAATTCAGTGTATTGTTCTGCTGGACAAACNATTAATGGAAAGTCCGTTTCTCAAAAGCAGAGTGCCCGTAATTTTACGGACTGTTTACGGATGATTCTGAAAAAATTTTTATTTGCACTTTTCCGTAAAATGAAGGATTTTATTTTTCAACAGTGCATGACGAACCAATCTTGATTCCCGCTGTGGTCAAACCTGAATTTTCACACCGGTAAACACGTCAGGTGTTGCTGTTTGCCGGTGGGTTTTCTCGGGGTTAGTCGCGTTTTCCCCAACAGTTGCATTCCGCTGTTGCTCCATATTCACTTCTATTGACGCCCTTCAGCGCCTGACGAACTCAGCTGCTGGCCGCCACTCAAATAGGCTCCACTCTCACACGCGCTTAGCTTGGAAGCGAATCATCGCTATAGTCCATTCACGGTTACTTCAGACTTTTATGAAGACCTGCTGAAGTTCTACTTCCAGGATATCCCTCCTCCTCGTGCAAATGAAGCTTGACCAAATCTAGAAAATTACACCAGAGGGACAACGCACTGCTTTCGTGTGCACTTAGTTAAATAATATAGTCTGCGTACACAAGGTTTAGCATGTTTCCCGTTGCTCACAAAAAGGTTAGCATATTCCCTGTTCGCTCACGAATACGTAATATTTATGTCTCTAGTAGGAGTGGATCGTACCTACGCTGTGTGAATGATGTAAACATTGGCTTCTTCCCCTCCAGCGACATGCGTATTCCATGTACATAAACACAGTTGGTTCAACCCCAGGCTTTACAAACAGCCGCAATTGAGGAATGGGACAATTTGCCCTGGGAAATACTTGAAGATCTTGTATTTGGCATTCCTCGTCAGATACAAGCGTGTCTCACGAATCGTGGAGTTGCTACACGTTATTAAAGTTTCTCAATGCATCTGAAAATATAATTTTTGTTGTTATTGAAAGTGATGAGATTCCTTCGTTTGAGTTGTTTTTCAGTTTATGCCTTTTGTTTGTTTCATACTGGGACGACGCAGACTAATGTTGTGTTAGTGTCCACTTTATGTGCTATTAGGAGTACAAAATGAAATGTAAACTACTTTTGTTCAATGTAACATCCTGGATTCGGATATATGCTAAACGTTTTGTGAGCAGTATATTTTGCAGAAGAACTATTTCTTACCAGGCATTACCAACTCACGTATTTTCTCTCTGTTTGTAGAAGTATTAATTATAAATTAAAGATTATTATTAATATACAAAGTATAAGTAAAAGTACAATTTAACATAAAAATAAGGAACTTTTATGTTAACACAAGTATAAAACGCTTGTGATACATGGCACATTTAGGAATCAACCAAACACGTCATACATGGGGTATTTTCTTCAAATGTTTGATTCAAAATGTGTGAATAAACGGCGAAATGACTATAGTTTAGTCTCTTCACCAAACGATGGCATGACACATTTAGCGATTACAGCCAACGAGGTGGTTTCCTCTTTACGATAACGCTTACCATGGTTTGGGAAACTGTGGGACAACCAATAGCTATAAAAGTGTTTAATAATTTACTCTTATTTACAGGAGTGAATGTATTTCTGTTACGTCGCTTAAAGACTGCGACATCGAAGCAATTACATGTCGAAAACTCTGCTTGAACTTGATTATAGAGATGTTGCTAAAAAAAAATCGTGAAGGGATTTGCTATTTAAAATGAGACGGAAAGCATACCACAAACCACAACCTAAAGTTATTCCCGAAGTAAGTAGGCACCCTGCCTTAAACAAAATATTGTAAACTTATTTTACTTTAGAAAATTATCAAAATCTACGTGTGGTTAAAGAAAGTAATTCAGTGTATTGTTCTGCTGGACAAACNATTTTACTTTAGAAAATTATCAAAATCTACGTGTGGTTAAAGAAAGTAATTCAGTGTATTGTTCTGCTGGACAAACGTATAGTACCTCTTCACCAGTAATGTAAAGTGTGCAATTTTGTTAACGCACTTGAACGACACACGCCCTTTCATTCTATGCATGCTGTTTGATCGAGAATGGTCGGCTTAAGAGTATTACATCAAGTGAAACTTTCTCGTTAATTTTAACATAATAACTGATAACGTGTCGTGTCGGCTAAATGCATCGAGGTCTTAAGATTGAAGCGAGGTGGAAATGGAGCAGCGCCGGAATGCAAGGTAGGGGGAAATGGGAGATCTCCGAGAAAACCCGCCAACCAGCGGTATCGTCCGTCACGATTCCCTTGTGCGAAAATGCGGGAGTGACCCCACTGGGAAACGAACCCGGTTCACCTTGGTGGGAGTGAGTGGTCTGACAACTACACCACCGCAGTCGCGCGCATAGTTTGATTTTACTTATTCGTAGCTAACATTCTAATAAATCATTCACAAATTTAGCACACTTGTCTATACGTACTGTATAGTGCGAAAAGGCGAATGGTAAATTTTCTTCTTATAAGTCTATATCCATTCTTGAGTTATAAACATTTGCTCAAGATAGATTCATTTACGTAGTGAGGTTCTAAACTTCATGTTGTAGCCACGCTAAGCATTCCTAATTTGCAGCTTGAGATTTTTACATTTTACATTTGACGTATGAAAAATCATGAGTTCCCTGTACTAGCGCAAAACTTGAAAACAGAAAATAGATCTCGAACGTAGTATACTTATAACAAACTAATTTATCGTGTCTANTACTAGCGCAAAACTTGAAAACAGAAAATAGATCTCGAACGTAGTATACTTATAACAAACTAATTTATCGTGTCTGGTTTGGTGGAAAATTAAGTGTGAGTGAGTGAAGAGATTTCGGCGACTCTCAAAAGCGAGGTCTTGAGAGCCAATGAGGGTGAAGCAAGCTGAGTATGGAGCAGCGCCGGAATGAAGGGGCGTGGGGTAACGGGAGATACTCGAGAAACCCCGCCGGCCAGCGGCATCGTCCGGCACGATTCCCACATGCGAAAATCCGAGAGCGGTCNAGTTTGGTGGAAAATTAAGTGTGAGTGAGTGAAGAGATTCCGGCGACTCTCAAAAGCGAGGTCTTGAGAGCCAATGAGGGTGAAGCAAGCTGAGTATGGAGCAGCGCCGGAATGGAGGGGCGTGGGGAAACGGGAGATATTCGAGAAACCCCGCCGGCCAGCGGCATCGTCCGGCACGATTCCCACATGCGAAAATCCGAGAGCGGTCCCGCCGGGAATCGAACCTGGCTCACCTCGAAACTGGTTCACCTACGTGGGAGGCCGACTAGGTGGAAAATAGCACCCACCGTAGCTGCTTAGTTACACAGGAGCCGTGTTTGTGAAGGGGTAAGCATTTGCCCTTCTTCCATGTTGCTGGACCAGTGTGCAGTAACAGTTCTGCTCGAATCGATTACTTGGTGATATCTATTTTTACCACGTTACTCCGCATTGGTCCCTGGAGACCGGAATTTCCCCAACTATATGTTATTCACAGTGAAGCGAGAACTTTTAAAGCCCTCTCATTTGGAATAACAGTCAACAAATATATTTAATTTTAGCCTTAAACGTTAACTGCGGTGTTCTTTTACTTGCATGGCAATATTCATTTAAGAAATTGACTGAAAGGAATAAAGTAACTAGGGCCTCAAAAGTGCTCTCTTTACCGTGAACAGCCTGTAGANGTTATTTACAGTGAAGCGAGAACTTTTAAAGCCCTCTCATTTGGAATAACAGTCAACAAATATATTTAATTTTAGCCTTAAACGTTAACTGCGGTGTTCTTTTACTTGCATGGCAATATTCATTTAAGAAATTGACTGAAAGGAATAAAGTAACTAGGGCCTCAAAAGTGCTCTCTTTACCGTGAACAGCCTGTAGATGCTAGTATCCTCCTCATTTTCCAAAAGGCTTTTGGATGCGACACGCGCGTGCACATATTCACATATAAATCACTCATTTATTGAAGTTCCAGTTAGTTTTTTTTTGCGCAGATGTTAATTTCTGAAGAAGAAAAAATACTATTAAAATATCTGCAAAGAAATTATAAAGTGTTATTTATAGCATCACGTTCCTGAAATCATTATTGATGTCTGCGGGTGTTTGTGGTTTACTCTCATGAGCACGTTTTTAAAAGCCGCCCAATCCTCTCCACTCTGCAACTGTTCGGATTTTTCGTTGTGTTTCCAGCCCTCCGCAACGTCTGTCTTTGTGTGTCTGTTATCAATGTTCCTATCCTTCAGCCGAGCCTCTCCTTTGTCCTACTGCAAGTGTCTGTATAATTTTTCTCGTGCGTGTCTATATCTCTGCGTGTGTCCTTCACACTTTGCTTATTTGTTTTTGTGACTGCCTGCCCCTCTGTTTGTTACTTCCTGTACTTCCAAAGAGTAGCTTTGACATTTCTACTCTTTAAAACGATTGACATCAGGCTCATTAGATACAGGATGAACACGGTAAAACACTGGACAGCAAAAAAAAAAAAACTGGTATTGGCGTGCGTGTGCAAATAACAGAGGTATGGAACCAATCAGAGTAACGCGATGCGGTCGGCAGCTAGATCGGTTACTGCTGCTACAATGGCAGGTTATCAAGATTTAAGGGAGTTTGAACGTGGGGTTATAGTCGACGCACGAGAGATGGGACATATCATCTCCGAGGTAGCAATAAAATTTGGACCATTTCGTACTACCATTTCACGAGTGTACAGTGAATATCAGGAATCCAGTAAAACATCAAATCTTCGACATCGCTGCGGCCGGAAAAAGATCGTGAACGAACGTGACAAACGACGACTGACGAGCATCAATAAACGTGACAGACGTGCAACCCTTCCTCAAATTGGCGCAGATTTCAATGCCTCCTGCATACCTTCAGACATTAGTCGAGTCCATGCCACGTCGTCTTGCGGCACTTCTGCGTGCTCGCGGGGGCCCTACGTGATATTAGGCAGGTGTACACGTTTTTTTTGGCTCGTCAGTGTATCTACAGAGAATACCACACTTCGTAGATGTAAAATTCCGAAATGGTGACCTAACATTTCCAAGTAGTCTAATATACATAGCATTATTGTAGTATTTCAACCAATCTGAGAAAAGCTATAATTTGTTGAGAAAATCAAACACCCGAATTGATANTGGCTCGTCAGTGTATCTACAGAGAATACCACACTTCGTAGATGTAAAATTCCGAAATGGTGACCTAACATTTCCAAGTAGTCTAATATGCATAGCATTATTGTAGTATTTCAACCAATCTGAGAAAAGCTATAATTTGTTGAGAAAATCAAACACCCGAATTGATAACATATTACTCCCATCAAAATAGGAGATAATTACTATTCAATTTAGTCATGTCGTTATTGCCTAGGCGTCGATAAAACACATATTTGGCATTAAAAGAGTCCCCTGGAAGGATGCAGATCTTAATATTCATTGAATTCAGTGTGCAATTTTTTTCCATCAAGACGGCAGTGAGCAATAGAACAATTACATAGATCTATAGACTAAGCTTTCTTATAGACTTTGTAACAAAAATTAATCTGATAAGAATATGAATTAAGCTATAAAGAAGTANGCCCTGGAAGGATGCAGATCTTAATATTCATTGAATTCAGTGTGCAATTTTTTTCCATCAAGACGGCAGTGAGCAATAGAACAATTACATAGAACTATAGACTAAGCTTTCTTATAGACTTTGTAACAAAAATTAATCTGATAAGAATATGAATTAAGCTATAAAGAAGTACAGTATTTGTGATTATAATATTTACGTCGGTTTCGAAACCTTAGGCAAAGGGTTTAACTTTCTTAAATATTTCACACTTTTAACAATAATGTTGCACAGTATTCCTTTTCGATTTCAACATTATTTATCACAATTTACCAATAATATTTTCACATAAAATAAAGTGTGAAAAAATTATAAAAACAACTCACTATTTGAACCAGTTTTTATGTGTACACCAGAAGACTGTCTATTAGTGTTCTGTACAATAACTAATATAAAACCTACTTCACAGCAGCTGAGAATTTGTTCTCTTGAACACAACATTTAAATTAAAACACAAACATTGATCTTTGGATCTCTCCTAAAATAAACACTCGCCAACAATTACAAATGTTCAGATCTAGTGTCTAGTTGATGGCACAATATAAACGGGTAGTAATCGAGACTACATTCAACAAAATTACCGATTATCGATGTAATACTTCAAAAGAAGCCTTAAGTTACTTTAAATAAATTAAAATATTAAAAACAAAAAAAAAACAAAAAAACATGTAGATCGTTAAAAAAAACCAACATATTGTTAACAATAATAAGCCTGATTGCTAATATTGAGTGTTATGTTTTGCGAAAGCTTGTTATATTATTTTTTATCCTCCGAAGTTGCGTTGCAATTCAAAGAGCACAGAATACCAACTTCTTTAAGTTTGTTAAATATTTTTGTCCATACGAACTCGAGTTAACAGAATATCGACCTAGCATGGCGTCACTTTATCTAGATTTAATGTAACTGTGGAGGTAAACCCTGTTGATACATCAACGTAATGTAAACATATTTTGTTAAGCAACAGAAGTGAAAATTTTTTTCTTCTGAATTTGTCCTCTATATTTGAACGATGACGGCTCTAATTTTCTTCCAAGTAGTCTGAAATTTCCCAGGCGAAGACGCGTTAAACTCTAACTTTGGTAACGATAGAGGAGGCGCAATGGGATAACCTTCTACCTCGCATCCGGGGTTCGGTTCCCGGCCTTGCCATGGTCATTTCACTTTTCCATTGTTTCCCGAAATCACTGCTGAGATGATTCCATACTACAAGGCATGGCTGATTCCTTCGCCATTTCCGCTTTCTCTGAGCAACTTGCTTCGTGNGCCATTTCCGCTTTCTCTGAGCAACTTGCTTCGTGTCTCATGATCTCCCTGTCGGCAATACGTTAAGAACTGCGTACCCACCATCTAACTGCAAACCGGTACTCGGTCGCCTTGCAAACTCAGATCACGTTCCTGTAACGAGGAGGACGAATCATCGACGGTTCGAGAGCAAAATCATTGCATGATTTCAGAATTTATCTTACCGCGCGGTTCGAAAGCCCACTATAAGCGGGGCCGCAGTGATGTAGTGTTCACACCACTCGCCTCCCACTAAGGCGGACCGGGTTTTCGATTACCGGCGGGGGTCGCACCCGGATTTCCGCAAGTGGAAATTCGTGCCGTACCATGCCGCTGGTTGGCGAGTTTTCTTGGGTATCTCCCGTTTCCCCTGCACTCAAATTCCGGCGTTGCTCCATACTCACCTCACGTCACCCTCATCTGCTCTCAAGGCCTCGATGTAAAGAGCCGCCCAAATCCTTCCACTTCCACACACTAAAATCCTCGTGGTTAAAAAGTCTCCGTACTTCGTTATCGTAGCCTCCCCAGTGTGAGACTCAAATTTCTACTTTACCACGCATAAAAATAATATCTGGCAGTTCCCTCATACGTGGAAGGTCTCTAACCAAAATATGGTTTAAGACGTGTTACGTAATTCTACTAGTCAAAGAGATCCCGTCTTTATTTTCATGGCGATGCGACACATAAACGCAAAAAAAAATAAATCGAGTTGTAGCTGTGTTTGGGTGTTTGGGACACGGACGCAGGTTTTGTGAGAATACGTCTGCGTGAGCAGGTAAGATTTTCACAAGGATTTGGGAATTAAATGTAAGAAACGAAATTAACATCCGGTTTTATCGCTCAAATCGAGAGATCTGAGATCTAGACGAGATCTTTCGTTTGGCACCTACGTCGGCGCGCTAGCACATCGAATTTTCGCCCACGGCCAAAATTTCTGGCAGTCGCCGCGGACCCCCACCACGCGCCTCACGCAAACGCATCGCCAACTCAAGGTCATGCTCACATCTTATTCATTCAACCGTATTGTTAGTCACGAAGTCATAGTGTCCCAGTGGCTCACCCAGCAAACATTACATCGCCGTTTCCGTGGCCGCGGTGGCTGAGCGGTTACCCTGCTTGCCTCGCCACCANTAGTGTCCCAGTGGCTCACCCAGCAAACATTACATCGCCGTTTCCGTGGCCGCGGTGGCTGAGCGGTTACCCTGCTTGCCTCGCCACCAAGGCAAACCGTGTTCAATCCCTGGCCGGGTCACACTCGGATTCTCGCATGTGGGAATCCTGCCGGACGATGCCGCTGGTCGGCGCGTTTCCTCGGGGATTTTACGTTTCACCCGCTCTTTTATTCCAGCGCTGCTCCATACTCACGTCAATCACCCTCCTCGGCCCTCGAGACCTCGCTCGTAAGAGCCACCCAGATATCTTCGCTCTTCATCGCAGTTTCCGTCCTGGTGTCTGAGGTGTCAGTATAGTTTTAAAGACATGTTCACGTAAAAAATGTCGCTGAAACAACTTCGGTTCGACAAGTTGTTTCAGAAGCCCACTATTCCTACGGAAATCCCGTCATCTCCGTGTTATCTGTTCCCGTACAACTGGTGGGGCGCTAAGTAAAAATGCTATACTTTTCCAAGCTGACAAACAAAAAGAGAACGTCAGTTCCCTCGACCCTAGAGAAGCGTACTCGAGCTTTTTGTTCGCAAGAGCTTCTCCGGCGTCTCTTTGATGCAATTTTTTTTTCTCCTCCCTTCCCGACGCGGTATAGACAGGCGGCGAGCGGCGAAGCTTTCACCGGCGCTGATATTGGCCGCAAAGTGCGCACTGAGTGCACTCTGCGGCGGAGTGGAAGTCTCCCCGGCACCTGACTCGCCGAGTCGTCCGTCACAAGGAATACGTAATTACAGCCTTCATACCCCCGCCCTCATGATGGGGAAGGAACACGCACCAAGGTCATCGCAGCATGGTAAACGAGCGGAGAGGTTAGGATGGCTCTCGACAGCCGATGAGAGGTGTAGCGAGGCGAGTGTGAAGCAGCGTGAAAACTGGACATCCCCGAGAAAACCCACCGACAAGCGGCATCGTCCGGCACGATTCCCACTTGTGAAATTCCGATGCGAACCGGCCNATCCCCGAGAAAACCCACCGACAAGCGGCATCGTCCGGCACGATTCCCACTTGTGAAATTCCGATGCGAACCGGCCGGGAATTGAATGAACCCGGTTCGCCTTGGTGGGAGGCGAGTAGTCTGACCACTCAGGCACCGTGGCCCCCCGCTGTACACCAAAACCAAGAGAGAAAAATACCGCGGGCACATACGGATCACAAATAAAAGGCGAAGTACACTGGTTTTACATTTTCTGGGCATATTCATAACACTGGCTCACGATTTTGTCCACATAACTTATAGAAACAGTATGACGATCGACATTTAAAAAAAAAAACTTGTAAATTCACGAAAATAATTAAGAGTAATAAGTGATATTAAAATTATTATTATATATTAAAATTAAAACAAAATAAACACACTTAGAACACCTGGTCAGGTGAAAGAAGAAAGAACCTCAGCGAAAGAATGAAGACGTTTTGGGACGAAAAGAAAAGACTGACCATCAAACAATTTGTTTCTTGCGGTTTACAGTAGACCACAATCGAAGAGAACAAGAAGAATTAAGAGTAATACGATTATATCATTCCTACTTAGTAATATTTCAAAACACTTATTATACAAACAGTATGATAAAAATTAGTTTAAACAGCGTGGTTTAGGCAATTATAATAGCAAAGCAGTTCGATGCTGCGATTCAAAATTTGGCCACCGCACAACTCATATGAGCACTCCGACATATATATTCTTGTGTATTAGGAACTGTTCCTTGGAGATACAGGTGTCCCAAACTAAGGTANCCTTGGAGATACAGGTGTCCCAAACTAAGGTAAATTAATATGTTTTCTGTGATTTGGCTGAGAGCGCGGTTCTAAAGAATACCTTGAAGTCACACACGTAATGACTAATAGACAAGGTATATGCGAACACAGTAGGTTATAAGGGTGAATATATGAAACATGTTATCATAAGGAACCAATATTTTAACCATTAAAGGCGTTCAAAGGGCTGAAATAATAATTTTTTTTTTTACATTTTGTATTATATTACGATAATGTTCGTTATTATATGAAATAACCATCTGTAATAAAAGGATGCAATAGAGAAGGCACGTGTGTAGGATTTGAAAATGGGAATTGGTGTTCTGGTAGGGACAGAACTATATTTAAGTTACCTTGCATTCAGCTTCGCAATTAGCGTAATTTTCTGAAAAGGACAACCAAATACCGTCACTTTTTAGTTTAGAGGATAATTAAAACTGATATTGGCATGGTAGGTTCATAATTTTTAAAATGCAGTTTATTTCATTATTTTCCCCTCTTTTAACTTTACATGAGCTGTTTAACCCATCCCGCTCACAGACCTAACGAAATACCAACATTTAATAAAAATATACTGCTAAAAAAAAATTAGCATATTCCCGGCTGCTCGCGAAACGTTTAGCATATCCTCCGTGTCTGCGCCTGCGTGGTGTCCAAAGAATGAACTGTCAAGCGTATCCATCTGACACGAAATGCATGGAGAATGTGTGGTCCTTCGTCAAACCAGCGATTGCAAGCCGTGCGCAACCACCAATCACCATTCAGGCCTTTAAAAAAACAGCCGCAATTGGGAATGGGACAATGTGCTTCAGGACATGCTTAATGATCTGGTTTTTGGCCTGCCTCTTCGGGTACAAGCGTGCCTGAGGAATCGTGGAGGTCCTACACGTTATTCAAGTTTGTCAATGAATCTGAGAAGACTTTTTTTTTTTGTCATTGAAACAAATGAGATCTATTTTTTTACGTTGTTTTTCAGTTCATGCATTCTGTTTGTTTCATACTGGAATGGTGTAGACTAATATTGAGTTTTTTATTCTTCTTTTTGTCGCTTTATGTGCTATTAGGAGTACGACATGAAATGTTCACTACTTTTATTCAATGTGAGATCCTGGATTCATATATATGCAAAACTTTTTCAGAACGGTATTTACTGTGGGCACTTCCGCACCACAAACTAAACAGGAAGTAGACTGCTTTTCATCTACTTTACATGTCGCTATAATTCGCTCACGTTTTGCCGACATAACGTACAGGATCGGCATGTTCAAGCAATGATGTAGAATTTATTTTACATTTAATTATTCACCAGACTCGTGCATTACGACATAAATTATAGCTGTGTTAAAACGTTGTCGGAGCAATGCTACCAGAATTTCAAAACACTCGTTATAAAACATGTATGTTAAACTTAGTCCCGAAAGCATGGTTCAGGCGTTTCGAATCTCAAGGGTAAACACTTAATTGTCGGGAGTCGGGATTTGGATGCTGTTCTCCTATATTTCCCTCTACGCTGGAAACTGTGATGCGAAGAAACAGCAGTTTATTTCGTTTTCCTGACGTAGTTGCGCGTGGAGAGGTGGTGAGGTTTTTGAACCGGCTCTTAGCTCTGAGAGCCGACGAGATTAAAGATAGATGAGTATGGAGCATAGGCGGAATTGTATGGCGGTGGGGGGGAGACACCCGAGAAAACCCGGCATCGTCCGGCACGATTCCCACGTGCGAAAATCCGGGGAGCGACCCCGCCGAGAATCGAACCCGGTTCGCCTTAACACGCGAGCGCTCTAGCCCACCCTGAGTGAGCGCACTCTTAGTCCAT
The DNA here is from genome assembly GCA_002778355.1 of Clitarchus hookeri. Lineage (NCBI taxonomy): Eukaryota > Metazoa > Arthropoda > Insecta > Phasmatodea > Phasmatidae > Clitarchus > Clitarchus hookeri. The sequence continues at coordinate 177,084 of NQII01003212.1, forward strand.
CCCCGGAGTCATCGTTCCAGTCGTGGATGCAACGTATGGTTTGAACGTCGTTTGCTAGTGTACCATGTCCAGTAACATCCGCCTGCTTCACTGGCGTTTCTACGCGCATCCACGTAGCCCCAGGAACACACCTGTCAGCTCCAGGTAAATGCACACGGGGGCCATGTGAACAGGCCACTGCCGCCTGTCATCGCAGCACGGCCGCTGCGAACAGCGCTATCCGGTATAGGGAGGCACACGCAGTGTGGTTCAGACTGTATTCAGCGATAATTTTTTATTTCACTATCTTAAAGTTTTTTGTCCTTCCTGACATACCCTAGTTGTACACTGAAACGCCAAAAAAACTGGCATAGGCGTGCGTATGCAAATAACAGAGGTATGGAACCAATCAGAGTAACGCGATGCGGTCNTATAGGGAGGCACACGCAGTGTGGTTCAGACTGTATTCAGCGATAATTTTTTATTTCACTATCTTAAAGTTTTTTCCCTTCCTGACATACCCTAGTTGTACACTGAAGAGTAAAAAAAACTGGCATAGGCCGTGCGTATGCAAATAACAGAGGTATGGAACCAATCAGAGTAACGCGATGCGGTCGGCAGCTAGATCGGTTACTCCTGCTACAATGGCATGTTATTAAGATTTAGGTGAGTTTGAACGTGGTGTTTTAGTCGGTGCACGAGAGATGGGACATAGCATCTCTGAGGTAGCGATAACATTTGGATGTTTGCGTACGACCATTTCACGAGTGTACCGTTAATATCGGGAATCCGGTAAAACATCACATCTTCGACATCGCTGCGACCGGAAAAAGATCGTGAAAAAACGGGACAAACGACGACTGAAGATAATCATTAAACGTGACAGACGTGTAACCCTTTCTCAAATTGGCGCAGATTGGATTTGTGGACTACCCTGCAGGATTCATGGTGTGAATTGCCTCCTGCTTACCTTCAGACATTAGTCGAGTCCATGCCACGTCGTCTTGCGGCACTTCTGCATGCTTGGGGGGCCCTACTCGAGATAAGCAGGTGTACCAGTTATTTTGGCTCTTCAGTGTAAGTTTTAAATGTGCGGCCGAGGTTGGGACGGCAGCTAGATGCGTCTCAGGGTTGAGCCCCTTGCGCCCACAAGGGAGGGAATCTGTGTAAGGAGGCATGCATTGCGGCAGAGAGGGATTGTGTAGCCACGGCCACGCTTTTGGGTCATGACTACCTCCATAGTGGCGCCTGAAGTTAACGTATAACTAAGAAGAGAAAAGGNAGTAGAAATCAATTCGATAGAATATAATTCAAAATTATAGCATGCATTGATAGAAAATGTCACAGGAGGTAGTAAGGTAGGAACCATGCTAGTTTTCAGAATATAAGCACCAAAAAGTAAACAGTTTCGGAATATAGGAGCCCATGTGTATACGCTCCCAATTAACTTTGCCAACTAAATTACATGTCGTGTGTTCTGTATCAGAAACACAACATGGTAATTATCAAATATATTTAACAACCGGTACTCGGGTACTGGCACCCTCAATCTATTTTAAAACATTTACTGAGGTTTTTCGACACATTTTTGTTCGTCCGAGACAAAATAATATTAATATTTATCAGTTTCTCTTCGACCACTAAAAATGTGTTAGCAGAAACATCAATATCTATTTTAAAAGAGGTTCAGTATGCCAGTACCCGAGTAGCTATTGTTAAATGCCCTTGAAACTTAATTTAAATGTTGTGTATATGATGTAGATCACATGACCTGTGATTTATTTGGCAAGTTAATTAGTAGCATAGAAACTTGGGCTCCATGTTTCGAAATTTTTAACTTTTCGGTGCCATATTCTGAAAACAATTATCATTTGACTAAATATATTTACGTATATGTGGTCCTTATACAAATCTCTTTGAGATAATGAAATAAAGAATTATCGTGAAATGTGGTTTTAGTGTGATAGCACACAAATGTCTTCTAACCCACCCTCCACATTGCCTATCCTGTCAAAACGGGCTCTCGTTTTATAATCTGTTCCTCGTAGGAAGAATTTCAACTTTCAATTTCCACTCCTCTGCCATACTCTCGTGTTTATTATCGGCTTTCTTTCGTATCCAGTATATCCTTCCTATGGTACTGCGAATCGTTTGTTTCAAGAACACGTTGCTCATATGTAGTGGTTGATACCTTTTTCTTGCTATAAGAAAATTTGTAGTACTCACCATACAGTTTTACTGCCGAAATAAAATTAATTTTACTATTACCACAAATCGCTTGAACTGGTTGTAGTTTAACAATTCTTTTTTGGGCCAACAGTGATATTTAATTTAAATGAGAATTCCGTGCTGACGTATAAAAAGTGTAGCCGCGAGAAATAAATGGCAATTAATAAAACTGCGCCGGTAGGCTACAGTTGAAAATTATTTGAAAGCGTTTATTTACGGCAGTAGCTGTTAAAATTGTTACAGGCAACAGGTAGTTCCATGAGTAATTAGTGACGAAAACTTCCAGACATTCGCATGCTATAATGAAAGCTTACTTAAGATTTGAGACAACCAGCATATAGGTTGAGTATAAAAGAATACCCCAAACTTTGAAGGTCTATAATATCAAAACCAAACAACCTACAACCTTGATTGACCAATGAAATGATCCGTGGAACCATGAAATGTTTTACCATACAGTCATAAATGTTCAATGAGACCACCATGAGCGGCCCGAACGACATCTACGCGATAGTCAAACTCGTTCCACGCTCTTGTCAGCATGCCCGGTGTTACGGTTTGGACGGCGTTCGTAACTCTCGGTTTGAGAAGGTGAAGGGGAAGCGAGCTCGCATTCGACACGTTAATGTGAAGGGGACTGTCTGATGCTTCCTTTATGTTGCGCCACCCCATTGGCACCTAGCTGTTCGCGGATACCCGAACGAGACGTTGCCGCAACGCTGGATTGGTCTAGGAGCAACTGGTGACCAGGCTCTCCATCACTGGCACCCAAGAAGCTAGGATCTTACCCCGTGCGATTATTTTCTATTGGGGTACATAAAGGATCAAATGTTTCGTACACCTTTGCCAGCTAACATTGACGACCTCAAAACAAGAATTACGGACGCCATCCAAACCGTAACACCGGACATGCTGACAAGAGTGTGGAACGAGTGTTATTATCGCGTAGATATTCGGGCCGCTCGTGGTGGTAACACAGAACATTTATGAATGTATGGTAAACAAACTTCAAGATTCCACGTTTCATTTGATTGGTTAATCAAGGTTGTAGGTTGTTTGGTTTTGATATTATATACCATCAAAGTTGGGGTACTCTGTTATACTCAGCCTGTATAAGTTCTTTAAAAGTTTATTCTCAGGGGAACTTCGCTTCTGTTTTTTTTTTTTTTGCGGTTGTCTTCCAAATTAAGCATTATTTACTGTAACGCTGTGAATTTTATTTTATTTTCCCTTCTAATTTATTCGAATTGGGGCTAGTGGAGAAGGAAAAATATAAAACAAGAACATGCTCAACAATTCAGAACAAATTTTTTTCTTCTATTTAAAGATTTAAACATAAAGCAAATGAAAGATTCATCTTGGCTGATTGAAATTCGTCATTGTAAAATCATAACGGAAAATTACAAATTAAGCAAAGAAAATTAGCATTGAAATATAAAATAGTGATTATATATTTAGAATATTTACTTCATAAACGGGTTTTACTTCTTTACTTATAATGGCTAAAATCGGATGGATTTTTTTTTTTCGATTGTCGTAGTTATTAATTTACTGGCCTTATAAAAATGTAAACTTGATAGATTTTCGAAGATGCAGTATTTTGCTTGCTGAACTGTAAATTTAAGAATAACTACTTTTTGAATTTAAAACTAGAAGGCGAATCTTGAAATTAGAAACAAAGATGTTGTGCGATATCAGAATAATAGTTCTCAAGAGTGACGACGGAAATATAATTTATGTATTCATATTTTTACGGAAAATTTCACTTCGCTATAGAAAAATTTTATTTAAATTCCTGCCTGATAAAAGGACTTTAATTACCAGCGTTCTTTTTATCTTAAGCTGCGCGTGATTTATGCACATGAAGAAGTTCCCGGAAAGTCCATTTACTTGTATTTCAATTGCGTCCTGACGGGGGGGCCCCAACATCCGGAAATAGCGTCTTCAGTAAACCGGGGCAACTCGAACACGTGAATTATTGATCCCCGAGAAGTGGCGCGCAATCTAATATCCCTCCCCCCTTCCCTTTTTCTCCTCGTTGGCGCATGCATTTTTACTACCTGCGATGCGATGTTGCACGTAATGAAAATTTTAACCGACGGTAACGCTACCAACTTCTGAATTCGCCTTTTCCCTGCGATTGCCAGGAAAATGAGTTTCTTTGGCTCCACTTCCCAGCTCTCCCTCTGTCTCTCTCACTCTCTCTCTCTCTCTCTCTCTTTCTCGCTCTCTCACACACACACACTCTATCTCAACCCTCTTCTCTGTTCTATTCAGGAATCTGTTTTTTTTACTTCCTTTTTTTTCCCCCAACTTCCCAGCCGTCTCTTTTTTTTTTTTTTTAATTCAACCTCATTTCGACTGTGGGACGCATTCACAATGGAAGTTGAATGCACGGGGCAGCGCGACCGTGCCATTCGTTATTCTCAGCTGTTTTTTTTTTGGCAGTTGACTGCCCTGGACGAGATTCGATCGAGTCAAGAGAGCTGTGAAGAAACTGCAGGCGTGGCAACTCCTCGCCCGCTAGAATTTCGAGGCGAAAGTAATCACCACTTGACCATCTGTACGCAGCCTCGGCGTCAAGCTCTACACCGAATTGTTTTAAGGAAATGTGTTGCTCGCAAAAAGTTGTTTTAAATATTTCGTCCTGTCTACGTGTCACGTGCGCGCGTGCCTTAGTTCCCGAACCCTTCTTTCCCGAACTTTCTATAAATAATTTTAAATGATTGCTATTATTAAAAGTGAAATTGGTGCACATCTGTTCAATCTCCAGGAGGTATTCGTCCCAAATTTTCACTTCCATTTACTACTCATGCTTGTAACATAGTGATTTATTCATTCTTTTCCGACGAATCTGAAGTTAAATGATTCAGCAACTAATTAAGTTACAAAAAAAAAAAAAAAACGAGACTAATACATTTTGAAAAAAGTTTTCACGCTTTTTACTTACTTATTCAGGAAGACGTAAAACGGAAAAAAAAAAAAGTGAATATGTTGAATCTACAGGTTCGCAAAATCTGTAAAAGATTTTTTAGTAATATAGAAAATGATGGACAGCAGGTTTACATTTTTTTGGTCATTTAAGTCTCGATCATCAGCCACTTCAGGTCTTGGCAATTACTTCTTTGACATATATATATAAATATGTGTATGTTTAGCGTGGGTTACTACATCTATGAAATAATTAATTATGAATAACAATTTAATTAAGTTTTTTGGGCATTGGAAATATTAATAAGTCCTTCAGGACTTTTACTTCGCGTTATAATTCCCGTTGTATAACGTCATGTTCTGTGACATGCTTCATTATATAGACGAAAATGTAGAACCGTTCTTTAAACAGAACGTGAAAGCCGAAATTCATAAAAACCAACTTCCTTACTTTCTCGTTCCACGTTTGAAAACACGAAGAAATGTGGTCTGATAGGTTGTCTCACGCGTTTGAGTATTTTATTATCATCATCCGATCGGTAATACCGTTGTACAGATAGTCCAGGCATATATCTTTATTAAAAAATAAGATATTCATTACTTGCGACAGTATGATAACACTTAACATGAAGCTTCCTTGCCGCAGGGAGAAAAAAAAATCACATATTTCGCATTTTTATATGAAATTCGGCCAGGTTAATGCATTGCCGCTACTTCCCCCAGAAACAGCTGCACCAACAGCTAATTGAAAATAAAAAAACAAACAATCAAATACTGATCCTGACTCTGTCATTAAAGGTAGTCCTTAAATGATGCAAAATTTTTATTTGTAATCTCCAAGGCGAATATATAAGATTTATTTGTAACGGGGAGGCAATTTCTTCCTCATATCTATACATTATTTACACATTTTAATATATTAAATAAACGCTACTTCGAGCAACAAGGCAAGTAATTATAATCTGTAACACCCAAAACATTGATACAATATTCTATTAGAATATAACAATTTTTGTAAAGTTTTAATTTTTATCAAGTTCACATAGTTCAAAAACTTTTTCAGTTTCTTCAAGTCCAATTGCTTTTTTACCATCGCTTTTGGGACAAAGATTAGTCTACGCAATGCCACGTGTTATTCCGGAATTCCATTATGCTTTTCGTTAAGTCATAGTTTTCAGACAAATTTATGATCACTTAACTTTTAATTCTTGCCGTAACGTTTCCTTTTAAATTAGTCTCCCATTTATACTTATTTTTGGTCGTGATTGTTTTTTGGACTGAGAATGCTGCGGTAGCGCGCCCGACTCGTATTTGCGAGGTCATGTGTTCGATCCAATCCTATCCAACATAGGATGATTTTTCGCAAGTGGTTCTTACTATAGGAAAAATCTGATGGTGCATTCCGTCAGCATGCGACTTACGCAATCCCTTACCCACCATCTATTAATATACTGATTGCCCTTCGTGCATAAAATGAAATAAATTAGACAATGAAATTTTTTTTCATTATTTCATACTTCATTTCGTGACGAAGAAAGTAACGATGCTTAAAATTTAAGCAGGAACAATAGAACTCACGTTTATGGATCAGAACTCAAGGGCGCAGTACTTATATCTTTGAGAAAATTGTTTTATATTATTATTATTAAAACATCCTATTTAATTTTTTTGTGACGTAAGATGGTAAAAAACTGATGATGAAAAATTAACGCTCTTACTAAATGGGAGCAATGGTGATGAAAAAGTATTACCCTGGTCAATTTAAAGATACCACAGCGAAATTGATAATTTAACACATTGTAGAAAATCGGTAACAAAATTGTAATCTACAAACAAAAAAAAAAATTATGATGCTGACAGCCAAATACGAGGAAGCTAAACGAAATTGTTTTTATGAAGTGAAGTTACATCACTTACAGCGCGTAAAATAATGAACTGACAGATAAAATTTGCAAAGACGTTCATCCCTTACGTTGCCATACATACTTTGGAAACAAAATAAGCGTATATGGCACCTACGTGCCGGTACAAACGGAACTGACACTTCACTAAGCGTGACCTATACTTAATTTTCAAGAGAATAATTGTATTAACGAAAAATTACTTGTTAATGCAGGAGGTGACGACAACTGCCATGAAATGACAAATGGAATGCTCGTTAAGATGCCGCGCTTTTACCGAGCGCGGTGGTGCAGTGGTGCCAACACGCTGAACTCGAATTGTGGAGTATCTAGGTTCGATTACCAATCCGGCCATTCTTGTTTCGGTGACCCGTGATTTTCCGAAATCGCTCCAGGAGAACGCCAGGATGTTTTGGCACATTCCTTTCCCGTCCATATTATCCGAGGAACTTGTTCTGTTTTAAATGATCCGTCCGTCAGTGGGACTTTGATCTCTTCACCCATGCTCATTTATGTAGCGAGGAGGCCGCATCTGCGGTGGTTCGGTAGCTACATAGTTAAGTAGACGAAACAAGTTGCTCATACACTGAAGAGCCAAAAAAACTGGTACACCTGCCTAATATCGCGTAGGGCCCCCGCAAGCACGTAGAAGTGCCGCAAGACGACGTGGAATAGACTCGACTAATGTCTGAAGATATACTGGAGGCATTGAAATTTGCGCCAATTTGAGAAAGGGTTAGACGTCTGTCACGTTTAATGATTCTCGTCAGTCGTCGTTTGTCTCGTTCGTTCACGATCTTTTTCTGGCCGCAGCGATGTCGAATATTTGATGTTTTACCGGATTCCCGATATTCACGATACACTTGTGAAATGGTTGTACACGAAAATCCACATTTTATCGCTACCTCGGAGATGCTATGTCTCATCTCCCGTGCGCCGACTATAACACATCGTTCAAACTTACTTAAATCTTGATAACCTGCCATTGTAGCAGCAGTAACCGATCTAGCAACTTTGCCAAACGCTTGTTGTCTTATATAGACGCTGCCGACCGCATCGCGTTACTCTGATTGGTCCCATACCTCGGTTATTTGCATACGCACGCCTATACCAGTTTTTATTGGCTCTTCAGTGCACATAGAGGCCATGGCCTGTAGTAAGGAACCATCCTAACATTCGCCTGAAGTAATTTCGGGAAACGAAAATCAGGATGACCCGACCCAGATTCGAACCCGGGTCTTGTCGAACGTGATTCCAAAGTTTAACCATTGCGGCTCCTCGCTTGGCGCAGTGGTTCGGTACCCAGCCGTAGCCACCGTCAGGAGGAAACCTGACCAACCAAGGATCAGTGACGTCAGCACTTGACGGCCCACCTCATGTGGGTCCTGAGCTCTGAGAAGTTCGCTAGGAAATCAAACTACGCATCTGACACTGCAATTTAGGTTACAGCATTGGCGTGCCTACTGGGTAGGACNCCCCAGCTCCGTCGACGTAGACATACTACATTGCAATTTCGCCAATGCGTTTGTATAGTCCAAGTGTCGCTGTTGTGGAAAATTTCGAACGACATTTGAACGAGGGTACGTGAACGGTAACAAAAAAAGCAGAGGACAATAAAATTACTGTTCTGCTCTTCTTTCGTCGCCCCTCTTTGATTGGTAAAACCCACCCACCTATCGTTAGCTTTTGTTTGCACCTACAGAGATGCTAGATACTGCGGTTCTTGTACATGGTGCAGTCGGATTCAAGATGACCGTTGCTACGTTGCGAAGTTTTTACTTTTCCATCCTCAGTTTTAACGTCTTGAGGGGAGTCGAACAGTCAGAGAGTTTGTGCGTTGTTGTTGTTACAGTTTGTGTAGCCTCAAGTCAAAGAATTGATAATTATTTTTGTGTGTATGTCTGTGTTCGTTAGCGATCATATGTTTATACGTGTGTATGGTATGCAGGGGCATATATATATATATATATGNGTATGTCTGTGTTCGTTAGCGATCATATGTTTATACGTGTGTATGGTATGCAGGGGCATATATATATATATATATGCAAATCTCAAACTATTTTAAATAGTCAGCTAAGGGGGGAGGGGTTGTTGCCTTTAATCTACACACGCGAGTGGTTATCAGTGTTATAGTACGTTCCAGAGACAGCGTAAAAAGTTTAAAAATTAATTTCTGGAGACCTGGTGGTTTTTCACAGACGTAACGTGTATTATTTATTTCCGCGCACAAGGACAGAAAAAAAAAACTAACTATATAATCANTGGTTTTTCACAGACGTAACGTGTATTATTTATTTCCGCGCACAAGGACAGAAAAAAAAAACTAACTATATAATCATACAAATAGTAAAATGTTTTAAATATTACCTACAAAACATTTCCTGGAAAACTGTATTCACAAAGTCATCCCAGAAAACGTTTTCATCAACAACATCTAAAAACTTTAGTATTAACCAAGTTCGCATTTTGCGAACATAACGACATACGTCCAGGAATGAATCTCCACCCGATACAGTACTTTTCAAACAAGAAGTTTGACAGCTCACACGATTTTTACTTTGCCATCACATCTGTGGAAATTAACACTTTCATAAAACGTAAAACATAGCGAGGTGAGACGCTACGAGGTGCACGTGTACACGTGTCTTCACGCGCCTGCGCAGGAAACACGTGACGTCACAGCCCAAGCGAACACTCAGCTGGCTGCTTGAGCTGTTGAAACACCGACGCACCTGCTCTAATTCGAGACATAACCTGGCCGGTGGGATTACCCATAAGAAATTTACAAAAGTAATTTATGCAGCTAGAGAAAAAAAAGGGGGGGGGGCGTATCTGCCAGTTGGCTAGATTCCTTCATCTCCCGCGTGTACCAGGGGTGTGAAAATAGCCACCCACCCTTCCTCCTCTGTTCTGCTGGCCGGCAAGACAGGGCTGTCCATGATCGACGCAGTGTGGATCGCAATACACTCGTGGTCGTGTCTAGAATGACTATAGCTAGAAACAACATTTCGCATTATAATTCAGTGCCAAATTATACGACATGCAAGTGTGTATGTTAGTTTCGCGAGTGTCATTGAACAGAAAAAAAATCTGTTTTGTATTGGCCAAAAATTTGTAATTGGCATCCGCAAAATTCTTTTGTCAGTACAGACCTGAAAAAGAATTTGGGGCATCAACATAATTATTTTGTCACAGCAATGATTATTGGCAACTTCAAAATCATTCATGCAGTAATAAAAAAGAAACATGTGTTTTAAGCCAATAATGTGTTCGTTATTCGCAGCAAAACTATTGCATTGCTAGCAGCAATAGTGGTTGGTGGAGCTAACAAAATAGTTTTGCGGACTTTGACCGGAGCATGCAGATACCTCTAATCCAACAAGCGGCACACACGCCAGGGCCTTAATGCACTGAGAAATATATTTAGTTTCTGGTATCAAATATGTATACTTAAGGAGCATTTGTTTACAATTGTATTCATGTAGCCAAACTGTTCTTGATCCAAACATCAGCATTATGCTCCCTAGAACCAAATAATACATTAAAAATTAACGTGTTTGGCTAAATGCCTATTTGGTAATTATTACGTCATTATCGTGTATTTATTACACGCAACCATTTCACGAGCAATTGATAAACTGCTTTTATGGTTGTCTTAAGTTTCATATAGACCTTGGAAAATTCAAATAACTACTTTGTTTAAAACTGAGCAAATATTTTGTTTGCTGGAACAATACAATTTAGTTGTTAATATTAAAGTTTGTTGAAACAAAAAAAAAATAACATTTCTGGTTTTTATTTTGTTAGCTGTAATATGATCGAGTCATGTGGGCGTTTTTTCTCGAAAGAAAATACAGCTCGAGTTTTTCGTTTCAGTTTATATGACGATATCAGTAGTCCTTTTCGGTGTGGCTCGTGTAGTGATGTTGATATAAAAAACATCAATGAAATAATTTCAATTGAAAGCAAAAACTTTTCAAGTTAAAGCCAAATTAAAGGGATCACGGTAGTATATCATCAACTTTTAACACGGTGCACGTAGGTTGGTGGCTCCGCAATCTAATGCTATGAGTTCGAATCTTGGTTACGTCACCGACTATCTTAAAATATGCTAAACTGTGTGTTATGACATAACATAACGCTATCATAACGAAAGATGTGAATATTTCACATACTGGCATATGAAAAAGATTTCTCATATGAGCGTTCTCTCTTCGCCACTAATTAATTCTTTCAAATGACCAACTTGCTTTGTTTGTGTGAAACAAAAGAGTGGATGTTTGCATAACAAACATTTTTAACTGCAGTATTTGTTATCATCAACGAAATATTTACATTGCATTATTTAAATATAACATGCGTTTTGTTGACAGGATCAAATATTGTTTATCCCGGGCATTTCTTTCTTTCAGTGCACTTCACCTCAAGGAAAGTTTATTCTCTAAAAATAAAAACTTATGCGCAGCGTATAATTACACTGGAATAAAAAGAGATCGTGTATTATCCCCCATCTCTTAAGTTTTTTTCCTTGTGAATTCATACATAACCCGATGCCAGGAGACGAAAACGGACAATTATAGCAGAGCTGCCAACCGTTAGACAAACCAGCCATCTNCCTTGTGAATTCATACATAACCCGATGCCAGGAGACGAAAACGGACAATTATAGCAGAGCTGCCAACCGTTAGACAAACCAGCCATCTTGGGCACGCGAGCGCAGATATCAGGTTGTAGTTTTGTAGCCGCCGCGAAATATTTTGTCATCGGTGGCATGAGTGCTAATGCCGATAGGAAAAAGTTTATTTGCAAATGCAAAAATATTCTTAATACTGCAGAATCGCCCATGAATGTCAACTAGGACGAAATGTCGTCATTACGTGCAAATCTACGTGGCGAGCACATATCGCAATCTGTTTCGAATATAACTTTTACAAAATACACGTGTTCAGAAGGACGTGTTTAATTTCAGGCATCACGAAATAGCAACACCGGGCCCTTGATTGTGTTTGCAGTTTCAAATTGTGGCGATGCCAGAGGTTGTCCGAAGCGGAGAAATAGTGCATGCTCGTTGACAACCTTCGCGTATCACCTAGAGTACACTCGTTCACGTCTGACGTGTTGGTGCTGTGAGAGTTCAGAAGCTACCGACAATACGGACGTCGTATTTGCCGTGGCGATGCTATTTGTTTCTGCTCACTCACAGGTTATTTTATGAATGTGGTNGATGCTATTTGTTTCTGCTCACTCACAGGTTATTTTATGAATGTGGTTGTGTCTTGTGCCATGGTTACGCCGGGACCCTTTCCATGGGATCCAAAGGGCCAGCTGTTATAACTTCTTTTGCAACACTTGAAACGAAAAATTAATATGTGCGTTGGTTAAATAAGCTCGAGGCATTTATTTCGGTAAAAAAAAATATCATCTACTGCGCGTTGTGTTAATACATTTTCTCGTGACATTTCAGCATGAAGTAATATTATTACTTTGCCAATATGANTCGTTCACGTCTGACGTGTTGGTGCTGTGAGAGTTCAGAAGCTACCGACAATACGGACGTCGTATTTGCCGTGGCAATGCTATTGGTTTCTGCTCACTCACAGGTTAGTTTATGAATGTGGTTGTCTCTTGTGCCATGGTTACGCCGGGACCCTTTCCATGGGATCCAAAGGGCCAGCTGTTATAACTTCTTTTGCAACACTTGAAACGAAAAATTTATATGTGCGTTGGTTAAATAAGCTCAAGGCATTTATTTCGGTAAAAAAAAAAATAATCTACTGCGCGTTGTGTTAATACATTTTCTCGTGACATTTCAGCATGAAGTAATATTATTACTTTGCCAATATGANATCTACTGCGCGTTGTGTTAATACATTTTCTCGTGACATTTCAGCATGAAGTAATATTATTACTTTGCCAATATGACTGAACTGGCGTACACGAAAACGCGTTGTCACGCATATTTTTTTATAAAGAAATTTATGAGGTATCCGAAAGACAGCCACGGGGACGAGCTGAGTTACGGAATACTATTTTGCCTCATAAATATGGTTACGCCGTTACTGTCTTCATTAAAAGACGACGAAGTGTTACAGAATGCCGTGGGAACTATTGTCATGTCGGTGGCCTTGAACCTGATATTTGCAGTTCGCATTCCGCCGTCGAGCCCAAGTAGAAATTATGTGCGTGCGATAAATCCTCATTTAACACGGAGGACGCGCGAACGTAAATTTATGACGTATTATCTCCCTCCCTCCTCTCCTTTTAAGCAACGATGATAGCCACCCTCTCTTGTGGTTGCCTCATGACAAAGTTCCCGGTGCCACCGGCATCTCGGCGTCTGCTGGAACAATGACTGTCTCAACCGAACAATCACAGCAATTTACTTCACGTACGCGCCTGCTGGTTCATTAGCTTGGTGGAACTATTTATTCCCGTAATTTCACACCTACCTGCTTTCATCGCAGCCCTTTGTTCGAAACGCTTTATAAAAAAACTCTCCTTTTATTTATCACACATAAAATTTTGGTTGTATTGATAATGATAGTAAGCAAAACACACTCACTTACTTATTCTCTCTGGCGTGGCGGTAGTGTTTAGACTATTAGCCTCTCACTTAGGCGGACCGGGTTCGATTCCCGGCGGGGTGGATCCCGAATGTTCGCATGTGGGAATCGTGCCGGACGATGCCGCTGGTTGGCGGGTTTTCTCGGGAATCTCCCGTTTCCCCCTCCCCTTCATTCCAGCGCTGCTCCTTACTCGCCTCATCGGCTCTCAAGACCTCAACGTTAAGAGTTGCCCAAATATCTTCACACTCTCTCTCTTCCCCCCTTCACTCTCTCTCTCTCTCTCTCTCTCTCTCTGGATGTGATTAGCTGTCGCTGTCTGGCGGTAAAACCCCGAAAATAGTAACCACCTGCTGAATTCCCTTCCCCTCTTCACCCTTAAAAAAATGTTAATTTCTACCTTCATATNCCCGAAAATAGTAACCACCTGCTGAATTCCCTTCCCCTCTTCACCCTTAAAAAAATGTTAATTTCTACCTTCATATTTTCATGAAAGTGGCAATAAATGTCGTGCTTTCATTGTGGCGAGATTAAGTTTAGTAGATGAGACTCCACAAATCGTAAAATTTATTTAATTGATTTATTTGGTCTTTTAAGTGCCCATGGACGTGGCGAGGCCCAAGAAGGGGAATACTAGATATTCAGGTATGGAGAAGTAATCGACCAGGGTCTGCATTCAGGAACCATGCCAGCATACACTTAGAATGATTTAGGGAAAACCCTGGGAAAGAAAAGTCAGGATCGCTGGCCCGGGAATCTAACACGGGTCATTCCAAGGGTCCTTTGCAAAAAAAATCCATGTTTCCAGATTTAAACGTAATCAAATTCATTACTTAACCATCGTGAAAATAAATGCGTCTTAAACACTGGCCAGTTATTATGAATTAAATAATAAACCGAGAAGTTCTCTTCGATAGTTATCAACAGTCCAACTGAGACAAAATATCTCTTTAGCTCACCGTTTGGGCTTCGCTTGTATTAAAATGTATTTTGCCTTGGCGATCTTATAAGCACATGTATATTTTCGTTGTTCTGCTAGGTTTTTAAGCGATTTTAAAATAACTCGTCATGTATTACATAAATTGTATTTCTTTGATAATGTTATTTAAGTTCTGTAAATATTTCGATACCTGATTATCCTGCGACATGTTAAAGGAATTAAAACAGGTAAACAGTTAACTNCAAACAGTTATCTTGCCATTCCGTTCATGACGGCCGTCCATTATTAAGCGGTCCATAGTGTAGAGGGCATGTTGTGGCAACGAGGAATGCGGTGGGCTTAAATGCAACTGCCAATATAATTACTGCTCCTGAAATTATGGATTTAAGCGGTTCACTCCTAGCTTATCTTGAATACCCGTAATCGTGTACAGGCAGTTCACGGTGAAGTGAAAACTTTTGAAATCAACTTTCGAATAAAATCACTGCCTGTAAGCTACATCCCAAGCTACCGAATGCACTGGCAAGGAGACTACCTGTTAAGTTGTCAAAGAACTGAGTGAAATGCTTCCAAGCCTAAAGTTTGTATTACGCGTGTAATGTTTAAATTTATGACAAATCATTTATTTTTTTTTTTTTTTTACTCATTAGAGGGAGAATTTACATTTAAGTTTTACGTTAATGTTCCTTTCAATTTCCTGTTTTCACTTTAATGGGCGTATGAATAAAGTCATAAGGCCCATGCCAATGTTAGTTTTACATACGGTGGAATGATAGAAGACGAGGAGAAAAATAGATCATAAGCAGCAGTGCTTTAAAAAATACTCAACTAGTCGTGAACAGCCGATGCTACTTTGATTTTAATCAAAAAAATTTCTAAGGTTTGATTGTAAAGGTGAGCAGAACGTTGAAATACTCAAATATTATTTTCTTAAAGTCGCTTTAAGATTTGCAACCTCAGTTCTCAGACCGAAAAATTTCAACTTTCGTCTGCACTAGACTGTGTTTAAAGCAAGTTATCGCGGCTGCCTCGCGGTACCCTATCTTCTTCCTCTGCTGCCCCGGTTCGCTGTCACAGGAGAGCAGAGCATATTTCGCCGAGGAAGAGCCCTCGGAAGTAAAAAAAAAAAAAAAAAAGAAATACACAGAAAGTTTAAAGCTTTGGTGTGGTGGATCGTTTGTTTTAATTCGAAAGCTGTTAAATGTGTTATTTAAAATCTCCAAGTCAAAATTTGTTTTGAAAATTATATCTGTTGCGTCACCGCATTTAACGCCAGTAATAGAGTAACACGAATGTCAGTGGTTAGAATTTAAACAAAAACATTAGGCCACAGTGAAATTAGTAATATTAATACCGGAAACTTTATTANAAGGGGACGTGGAGGCTTCTGCGTCTCAAGGTGAAAGCGGCGTAACCTCTTCATAAAAGCCACGCGACTAATTGAAGACTTAAAAAATATCTCCTACCACCAGCTTCCGTGTTTCTGAACGGAAAAACCGCTTACAATTATGCTGGCTAATGGTAATAGGAGTGACTTCATGACTTGAAGTTCTTTTTGAGTTGTAATGTTTAGCACGGGTGTGTTGGTTATACTGGTGGTCCTTGAAATAAGTTTGTATTTGTTTTATGTACACCAGAGTAACGACTGTAACGTACAGTAGATAAGAGTTCGTAAAGGAGGGTGTTCGAACTCAATGACTGAATCAGAACAACAGGAAGTAATTTTTTTTTTAGGAACTCTGGAACGTTCATGTTTACTCACTGTAAACCGTATAAATGACACTCTATTGCATATAATAAATGTAACAACTTTCAAAGTTTCTGTTAAAACATTTTTGCTCGTAAATCGTTTGAAAGCTGTAAACTAAAATCTTATTGCAGAATCACCAATCTATTTATCGGCATTCGCGGAAATAATCATCTTCCTTTCCCGTTATCATTGTAATGAAATTTAGAAGATGAATTCTGTCATTAACTCTGTAAGAGAAGTGCTCTAAGGAAGGGGTTTGAACTACTGTCTCCCTTCCGGTATAAATTTAGCACTCCTTTGCTCAGAAATCTCAAACAATAACAATAGTAACAATAGGCGACGCCCGAAAGACGGATGTATTTTCATGCGCTGGAAACATGTTGGTGCCAGAATTGCGTGAAACGAATAGCTGTTGGTGTTATCAAGTATAGGAAATTCCTGTTCATGCACAACGGTACTCTACTAGTTGTGCATTTCGTGAATACCAAAGCGCTCCCTAGATGAAAAGATCTGTCCTGCAAATCTATCGTCCTGTAACTGGATTAAAAGTTTTCATCTCGTCTTTGTAATCACAACAGGAAATAAAAATCGTTCTGATAAGCTGGTGCTGATTTTTCAGTTCATGACTTTTGCTATGGGAATCAAATAAATCCGGGTACATCAGTTACGCTGAGATCATCAGGAATTCCAAAATTATTTCACAGCAATTAAACCTGGTTTGCGGACACCTGTTGAGCGCAGTGTGAAGGGATAGTATACAATGCAAACCGTCTTANTGATAATGTTATTTAAGTTCTGTAAATATTTCGATACCTGATTATCCTGCGACATGTTAAAGGAATTAAAACAGGTAAACAGTTAACTTGCCATTCCGTTGATGACGGCCATCCATTATTAAGCTGTCCATAGCGTAGAGGGCGTGTTTTGACAACGAGGAATGCGGCGGGCTTAAATGCAACTGCCAATATAATTACTGCTCCTGAAATTATGGATTTAAGCGGTTCACTCCTAGCTTATCTTNGGGCTTAAATGCAACTGCCAATATAATTACTGCTCCTGAAATTATGGATTTAAGCGGTTCACTCCTAGCTTATCTTGAATACCCGTAATCGTGTACAGGCAGTTCACGGTGAAGTGAAAACTTTTGAAATCAACTTTCGAATAAAATCACTGCCTGTAAGCTACATCCCAAGCTACCGAATGCACTGGCATNGAAAACTTTTGAAATCAACTTTCGAATAAAATCACTGCCTGTAAGCTACATCCCAAGCTACCGAATGCACTGGCATGGAGACTACCTGTTAAGTTGTCAAAGAACTGAGTGAAATGGTTCCAAGCCTAAAGTTTGTATTACGCGTGTAATGTTTAAATTTATGACAAATCAATTTCGTGTTTTTTTTTTTTTTTTTTTTTTTTACTTTATACTCATTAGAGGGAGAATTTACATTTAAGTTTCACGTTAATGTTCCTTTCAATTTCCTGTTTTCACTTTAATGGGTGTATGAATAAAGTCATAAGGCCCATGCCAATGTTAGTTTTACATACGGTGGAATGATAGAAGACGAGGAGAAAAATAGATCATAAGCAGTGCTTTAAAAAATACTGAACTAGTCGTGAACAGCCGATGCTACTTTGATTTTAATCAAAAAAATTTCTAAGGTTTGATTGTAAAGGTGAGCAGNAACTAGTCGTGAACAGCCGATGCTACTTTGATTTTAATCAAAAAAATTTCTAAGGTTTGATTGTAAAGGTGAGCAGAACGTTGAAATACTCAAATATTATTTTCTTAAAGTCGCTTTAAGATTTGCAACCTCAGTTCTCAGACCGAAAAATTTCAACTTTCGTCTGCACTAGACTGTGTTTAAAGCAAGTTATCGCGGCTGCCTCGCGGTACCCTATCTTCTTCCTCTGCTGCCCCGGTTCGCTGTCACAGGAGAGCAGAGCATATTTCGCCGAGGAAGAGCCCTCGGAAGTAAAAAAAAAAAAAAAAAGAATAGGGGTTACGAAGAACTTGTACGGGAACGAGCGGAAATAAGTCAGCAAGAATAACACGTGGGATTTTCCTCCCCGATAGCGAATCCCATCCGCCAAAAAATTTATTGCGCGATTATTATTTCATCTCCCTCCCCATTTTGAGTCGGCGGTGCCCTCCCGACGTCCCGGGGCGTAAGGGGTGCGAACCCCTGCTCCTACGACCTCCCATCTCTCCTTGAAATATAAATGACTTATATTCCGGTCTCTAATGCGGGGAAGTTTTCTATTACTCANACGACCTCCCATCTCTCCTTGAAATATAAATGACTTATATTCCGGTCTCTAATGCGGGGAAGTTTTCTATTACTCGAGGGGACGTGGAGGCTTCTGCGTCTCAAGGTGAAAGCGGCGTAACCTCTTCATAAAAGCCACGCGACTAATTGAAGACTTAAAAAATATCTCCTACCACCAGCTTCCGTGTTTCTGAACGGAAACACCTCTTACAATTATTCTGGCTAATGGTAATAGGAGTGACTTCATGACTTGAAGTTCTTTTTGAGTTGTAATGTTTAGCACGGGTGTGTTGGTTATACTGGTGGTCCTTGAAATAAGTTTGTATTTGTTTTATGTACACCAGAGTAACAACTGTAACGTACAGTAGATAAGAGTTCGTAAAGGAGGGTGTTCGAACTCAATGACTAAATCAGAACAACAGGAAGTAATTTTTTTTTTTAGGAACTCTGGAACGTTTATGTTTACTCACTGTAAACCGTATAAATGACACTCTATTGCATATAATAAATGTTACAACTTTCAAATTTTCTGTTAAAACATTTTTGCTCGTAAATCGTTTGAAAGCTGTAAACTAAAATCTTATTGCAGAATTACCAATCTATTTATCGGCATTCGCGGAAATAATCATCTTCCTTTCCCGTTATCATTGTAATGAAATTTAGAAGATGAATTCTGTCATTAACTCTGTAAGAGAAGTGCTCTAAGGAAGGGGTTTGAACTACTGTCTCCCTTCCGGTATAAATTTAGCACTCCTTTGCTCAGAAATCTCAAACAATAACAATAGTAACAATAGGCGACGCCCGAAAGACGGATGTATTTTCATGCGCTGGAAACATGTTGGTGCCAGAATTGCGTGAAACGAATAGCTGTTGGTGTTATCAAGTATAGGAAATTCCTGTTCATGCACAACGGTACTCTACTAGTTGTGCATTTCGTGAATACCAAAGCGCTCCCTAGATGAAAAGATCTGTCCTGCAAATCTATCGTCCTGTAACTGGATTAAAAGTTTTCATCTCGTCTTTGTAATCACAACAGGAAATAAAAATCGTTCTGATTAGCTAGTGCTGATTTTTCAGTTCATGACTTTTGCTATGGGAATCAAATAAATCCGGGTACATCAGTTACGCTGAGATCATCAGGAATTCCAAAATTATTACACAGCAATTAAACCTGGTTTGCGGACACCTGTTGAGCGCAGTGTGAAGGGATAGTATACAATGCAAACCGTCTTATTATTTCCTATTTTATACCTTCTTAGATTCAAGTCTTTCCTTTCAGAATTTAAACTTATGTGTTCAAAATGGATTCGCCTACTATCCCAGTACGCTTTCGAAGCACATAACTTTCAAACATTCGTCCATTTTTTCGTATAATAGAAGGGAAGGCTAACATTCACAAACAGTTCATTACGATTGATCATCTGCAGCCCTCGAAAGCAGTGCCTGCGATATGAAACTGGCGTTTGCACGTTTCTCATCACGTTAACATGGAAAGGTAACCATCTTGCGTGAGGCTAAGGCATTTATCTGCGTTTTAGTACGCCCCACCAAAGGCAGGGTATTTTGAATAATTATATTAGTAATTTCGGCTGTAGTAACAACTTTAGTGGAAAGTTTGTTATACAAGTGCAACTTAAACAAAACACTCTCACTCTAACACAAGAAGGTTTATCGAGTCACGGCGCTCATAATAAATCAACCAAGGCTTAAATGAGCACGTATCCGTTGCTCATCAAGGATTTCAACCCAGAAGACATCTTATGGTTGGATGCCCTCAGATTCATTTGATTTCTATGTTAACAGCCATGTACTGAAAAATGAGCACTGGCCAATTAGAAAGCTTATTTTTCCTGTTGTGATTACAAATACGAGATGAAAACTTTTAATCCTGTCATTAGACTATGGATTTTTCAGTAAGGATATATTAATATAGAGAGTGCTTTGATATTCACAAAGTACAAAGTTTTCAGACTAATTCATAGACAGAAATTTCCTATAGATACTTGAGAATATCACCAGTTCGTTTCACGCATTTCTGGCACCAACATATTTAGAGTGCGTGAGAATCGAGATGGAAACCATCCACCTATGGGCTTTACCTATTGTTGCGTATTTATTGTTTGAGGTGCTTAAACAACGGAGTGTTAAACACATTTTTCATATTACTATTGTGGGCCGTATACAGGCTATCCCAGGAAGTAGTGTCAAGCCGAAGCAAGGAGGTAGAGGACCTCAGCACATTTCCGAAACACCCGTGTGCATATTAAGCGATTGTTGTTAGTTTTGTGGCTATGAATTTTTTTATACGTGTTGTGCCTTACTCGCAGTTCCACGAGAAATATCGGTATGGTGACATGAATAAATGTGATAGACCTATGAATATTTGTTTTGGATTAGTTGAATTAATTGCCAATACGGTGCAATAACATTTACGTTCAACTGTACGGCCAGTTCTAGTCCATGGTACGCGACCTTCAATGTAGGCATTATGAACTTTAAGAATCATTCGGTGGTCAGGGAACCACTCGGGCTGAGGCCCAGCTCTACGTTCTACATGTCCCCTGTAGAGTCTTGCTGCATGTAGAGCGTTCCCCCTCGAATAACCGCAAAAGTATGCGATAAAAACGCCGTGGTCACTCAAATGCAAATTAAACTTGGTGCCTTACAGTCCCTAGTAATTACACCACGACAATTGGTTATGCAATCCTCAGTTCAGTGCATTGCGCCACGTTGCTTGTCCTCGTGTTTACACAAATTCACTTCGTTGCACACTTCAACGTCTGCGAAAGAATTATTAAACTTTGCTGTAACCGCAACAGCAGATGGTAAGCAAGAGACTGACTGCAAAACAAGGGCTGGTAAACACCAGTACCTGTCTGTGTCTAACGCACATGTAAATTCCAATGCAATCACCACGATGCATCCAATGAGGTTTACATGCTTGCCTGAAAATTTTTGTAGCTCGTAATAAACCCATTTATTAATTTTTTTTTTTATAACATTTTCACTTGCTCTCACAAATTAAGATTTTGCACATACTCCATCTCGAATCACATTCTTATGATGAAGCCATGGAAGTAGCGCGATGAAATTTTCAGGGTACGTGGTTGATGAAACGAGGATGTTTTTGAAGTACGTAAGGAACATGTTTGATGTGAACTTTTGTTTTTAAACGTTACCAAATATTATGGACAAACTACGCTTTCCTATTTTGTTCTGTTTTTCGATATTTTTCTCGGCGCCATGCTAAGACAGATGAACGTAAATATTATTGCACCGCATTAGCAATTAATTCAGCTAATCCAAAACAAATATTCAAGCGTCTATCACATTTATTCATGTCACCACACCAGTATTTCTCGTAGAACTGCGAGTAAGGCACGACACATAGAAAAAAATTAATAGCCACTAAACTATCAACAATCGCTAAATATGTACAGGGATGTTTCAGGTAGGTGCTGAGGTCCTCTACCTCCTTGCTTCGGTTTGACGCTACTTCCTGGGACATTCTGTGTACCGGGAGGGGCTCTGTAGTTCAAACCCCTTCCTTAAAGCCCTTCTCTTACAGAGTTAATGACAGAATTAATTTTTTTTAAGTGACGCCTAAGCGACATCGGTCACAGGGATGACAGTTTAATGATTAGGAGGTACCTTTAGCAACCACAGTCACGCCAGCATAAGAACGGACTTTGCCCTATGTACCTTTGTGAAAGAGAAAGACAGAAAGACTCGCGAAGCATCCATCTCGCCAAACATAGGGGCATGTCAGGGAGAGGATTGGTCCTGTATTGCCGCATGAAGCAGTAACATATAAGCGGTATTATATGTACGGAGAGCTTTTTCAAATAATAAGAAATGAATGAAGGTGATAAGGACGGTAAGTGGAAAGTTCTGCGGTCGCAAAACAGAGTCTTAGAAAGTATTGTTATTTCGAGTGCAAGGATACAAACGTCATAGGCTATTCACGGTAAAGTGAGCACTTTTTGAAGCCCTCGAATTTGGAATAATAGTCAAATATTTTTTATTGTAGTCTTAGACGTTTACTTTCAAGTCCGATGAAGTATATAAACTGTGTTTATTAGTTACAGAGCAATATTCATTTTAAAAAATGGCGGAAAGATATAAAACGGATAATAGCAAAAGGNTGCAAGGATACAAACGTCATAGGCTATTCACGGTAAAGTGAGCACTTTTTGAAGCCCTCGAATTTGGAATAATAGTAAAATATTTTTTATTGTAGTCTTAGACGTTTACTTTCAAGTCCGATGAAGTATATAAACTGTGTTTATTAGTTACAGAGCAATATTGATTTTAAAAAATGGCGGAAAGATATAAAACGGATAATAGCAAAAGGTTATTAAGTCCTCGCAAAATGCTCACTTTACCGTGAACAGCCCATACATACGATTCTTGCTGTAATACACAAAGTTAGTTTTTACTGTAATTACTATCGTTAATCCATATCACATCACTTGTTACTTTGTTACGGTATATGAAATAACTGTCAGTGATGTAATTAAGTTGTTGAAACGAAACACATAATTCCTATTTTTAATATCACATAATTTGAGCGTAAAATGACGAGAATACCTTCTTGTATTTGTGTCTTGTACTTCAAATTTTGTTCATAAATAGCTGTCTCTGTTGCACTACAAACAGTGCATGACTTGCCGTATTAAAGTTTGTACGTGCTTCAAACAAAACCTTAGGCAAGAGTGAATTTACAGTTGCAATTTAACACTACTCAGAGCCAAAGACAAGGCAAGTGTCTGGCATATTATCTTTTGAAGCCTTTACAGAGGGAGTAGGGTGGCTTCCAAGAGTACGTCTGTTATATACTTAGAGGTTTCGTTACACGGGGCAACACCGTTTGTGTGTCACGTTCCCGCTACGTAATGATGATAAGTAGATGTAAACTTCCCTTTCTGAGGGAAATTCGGGACACTTTTTGAAGGAGAAAAAGGGGGGGGGGATAGGAAACTTTCACGATATCACTTGAAATTCAGGAACATTTCTAGCACTTAGTAAGATGCCACATTAAGGTGCCCGCCTGACTGAATCATTTTTCTCTTTTTTTGGCCGGGAAACACGGGAGCTATAAGGGTTACTCTTCCACGCACTACAAGAGCGTCATCGCCGCTACGCGCATGGCTCTGAACTGGCGTGCAGTGTTATCATAGTGCTGCGTGTACTTATGATACTTTCAGGGGTGACCCTATTATTTTATTTATGAAAAGTCTGCAGCCAAGTTCAATAAAGGCTCCTATCGTAGTTCGACTCGTGTCCAGCTAGTATGTTTTAAGAGCCCGTGTCACCCGCAATATTGCATTTTTTATTTATTTCTTAGAGATTCAAATTTAGGAGAATTTATTAAAAACTGTTACAATAGAAGCTTAGCTATTTACTTTACTCTTCATTACAGACATAATATATTACTTTCTAATGCACATCTATGAAACAATTTACTTAATACAAAATGTTATACATTTATTCATTTTCATCTTTTAATGACAACCAGGGAACGGGTATTAGCAATCAGATACAAACATTTGCATAGGAATATGAAATATAATGCTTCTATCGTGAAACATTTTAACTAATGATACTAGCACTTGTGTTAGACAATAAAACGGAGATTTTGTGTATAAGGAGTGATGCAGCTTCTTAAGATACGACGGTCTGAAAAAACAATCTTTAGCCATATTGAATGGCTGCAAAATAACACTTACAACATGCGTGGTATAAGTTTAAAGTACCATTCTGCCCGCGTCTGGGCTATGATGTATTTTCATAGGTAAACATACTGGCGGCAAGTTTAATAGTTTCGTCGAAAAATTAGTTTAAGGCAATATGCAGCGCAGGTCAAGTGCCAAGCAGTCGGGAACCTTAAGATGTTACAGGAATTTTTACTCGTAATTTTAGAGCTGCAATTGTTGAATATACGCAGTTTCCTCATTCATTAGCGATGTAGGCATTGCAAAAAGCAAAGAAAATAGATATTGATGAAATGTGTTATGAAACCGACTCCAAATGATTTTACAAAAAANCTAATGCACATCTATGAAACAATTTACTTAATACAAAATGTTATATATTTATTCATTTTCATCTTTTAATGACAACCAGGGAACGGGTATTAGCAATCAGATACAAACATTTGCATAGGAATATGAAATATAATGCTTCTATCGTGAAACATTTTAACTAATGATACTAGCACTTGTGTTAGACAATAAAACGGAGATTTTGTGTATAAGGAGTGATGCAGCTTCTTAAGATACGACGGTCTGAAAAAACNTGTGTTAGACAATAAAACGGAGATTTTGTGTATAAGGAGTGATGCAGCTTCTTAAGATACGACGGTCTGAAAAAAACAATCTTTAGCCATATTGAATGGCTCCAAAATAACACTTACAACATGCGTGGTATAAGTTTAAAGTACCATTCTGCCCGCGTCTGGGCTATGATGTATTTTCATAGGTAAACATACTGGCGGCAATTTTAATAGTTTCGTCGAAAAATAAGTTTAAGGCAATATGCAGCGCAGGTCAAGTGCCAAGCAGTCGGGAACCTTAAGATGTTACAGGAATTTTTACTCGTAATTTTAGAGCTGCAATTGTTGAATATACGCAGTTTCCTCATTCATTAGCGATGTGGGCATTGCAAAAAGCAAAGAAAATAGATATTGATGAAATGTGTTATGAAACCGACTCCAAATGATTTTACAAAAAAAAAAAAAAATATTTCCAACGTTGCTGCTCTTGTAAAACTTGCAATAATAATGTTACATTACAATGTTCAGGAAGAGCATATTTTCAGCATCGTCACTGATTTAAATGCAAGAAGCCTAACCGAATTGGACGCATATGTAAAATTCTGTGTGTAATTCTAAACAATTTTGTGTCTTAAAGAGATAAACTGTTCGGATTTCGAAGTTTCAGATGCTAACCTTTCGGTATTGCCATCGTACACAAATGTTTACGAGACAATGCACAAAAGGAACGAGATGAGGACAGTTATGTTGAAAGTTGACGTTCTTTATGTTTCACTTAAAGCGTTGATAACTAATTTACTGACGTTTTTTTTTTTTTTTTTTTTTTTTTTTTTTTTTTTTTTTTTTTAAACAAATTGTGCCTACGTTTTGTAGGTACATGCTTTCAATAAATTAAATTTTATTTATTATTTGTACATTTTTATGCACTGAATGTAAAAATGTAATTTGAGGGAAATTTTTTTATAAAAGGGGAAATATTAATAATCAGGAAGGAAAATTTGCTCTTGGCCTGTTATCGCCACTGCCATCATGCTTCCTTAGTCCGACTGTTTCCTCTCCTCGCGGGAACTGGCCTGACATTGGCAGAGCTTCCAAGTCTTTTATAGAGCGGCGATACTAGAGCTTTCCAACGCCCATGACTAGGGCGAGTTCAGTTTCAGATGGAGCAGCGATGGAATAAAACAGCGGATGCGACCGGTAGACACATCNCTGCCATCATGCTTCCTTAGTCCGACTGTTTCCTCTCCTCGCGGGAACTGGCCTGACATTGGCAGAGCTTCCAAGTCTTTTATAGAGCGGCGATACTAGAGCTTTCCAACGCCCATGACTAGGGCGAGTTCAGTTTCAGATGGAGCAGCGATGGAATAAAACAGCGGGTGCGACCGGTAGACACATCTCCTCCATCCGTTCGCGAAGACTGGCGACGTAGGCTGGCACTAGTGACACTCTGTTTCTGGACCGGACTCTACTACTTGGTCTGCTGTTGGGGAGCGAACGCCGCCCGAGATCCTACGTCGTTGGAGACGCCTGCGACAGAGAAGAGGAGAAGATGCAGTGTTGGCTCACAGCTTGTACAACTTTCGACAGATCTCTTGTGCTGTGCTGAAGATGTAAGGAAGACATGAGAGAGCTGTAGGTGTGGTTCTGCGTACGCCTTAGACAGAGCTTTTTATTTTTAATGTCTTTAAAGTCTCATAGGAAGTAGAACCGTTACAGATGAAACAAGTTTATCGGAGTGTGAAAGCCGGTGGAAGAAGCGGCCATGGCCTAAGGCCTGTAGTAAGGAACAATCCCGGCGTTATTCTGGAATTCTGGAATTAATTCGGAGAACCATGTGTACCACAGTCAGTATGGTTGGACAGGGAATCGAACCCGGGCCCTAAAAAAGTGAGCTCAATTAGCTACCCACGCGCCACCTCGCGTGTTTATTAAACAGGGCTGCCCTACTGATTTTCGGCAGACGACTCACGGANATTAGCTACCCACGCGCCACCTCGCGTGTTTATTAAACAGGGCTGCCCTACTGATTTTCGGCAGACGACTCACGGATGTTGCCAAAAGTTAAGGGGCATGGAGGTGGTTTGGGCGCGTTTGAGGCCGAGAAGCTAGGGAGCGATAAGGGCTACACTGCCAGGCGCTTCAAGTGCGCCATCGCCTCAACGCGCAAGGCTCTGAACCGACGTGCAGTGTTCTCGGTCGTTCTGCGCGTACCTATGGAACTTCAAGCAGTGCCAAATCATTTTATGGGTGGAAGGTCTGTAGCGAGGTTCAGTGCGTTCCCCTTGAGTACTTCTGTGTTTATATAATGCGTGTATTTTGAGGTACAGCGCTTTGAAGAAGCCATTTTTAACTATGTTGGAGTGCTCTGAAATGGTTTTTCTAATGTAAGCGGTGCCTTGAAAGTAATCAACACGGCATAGTCTGAAGTGTGTGTTATCGTACGTCGCCCTTGGTGGACACACCGCTCGTCGCTAAACCAAGATTTTTCCTACTTCTGTTGGTCATTAGTTTAAATGTTAATGTGTTTATGGACTTAGATCTGTTCGTAGTATGGTTTCGTCACGCCAGTTGAGTGTTTTCGTAAACACTCTGTTTATATTAATAGGTTTGATTAATCTCGGGCATAATCGTAGCCATTTTGGCCAGGTTAACACTTTTGATTACAGATAAATATATAGTTTTAGGCGTTGAAGACCACAAATTGGTTGTGTGTTGTATTAGTGTCGGTGCAACACCCCTTTCAAACGATCAAAGTTCACTTCAAATTTTATTTATATTTATAGAATTCACTTCCTTGAATAACCTCACTCGGGCGTCATAAACGCGGCCATTTTGTCTTTCAAGCCATTGCATAACTCGAATTCTTTCAAAGATTTTCGTTTAGAACATGTCCTGTATTTCCTTTCACTTTAATCCAATTTTTCAACTAGCACTCCGAATTATTAAAAAAGTACTATGATAAAAAAACATGCCATAGTACAGTAATATTTTTACATTTAATATACAAAAAGATTTGCATATACTATTTTATGCAAAGTAAATATATCATTTTAATAAAATGCTTGTTTTGAATTAGAAAATTATTTTCGCTTAATGTATGTTTTGTAGAGTTAACGAAACTTTTTTTAACTAACGTATTTGCGAAAATATTTTAAGTTTCCGCTTCAATAATTATTGATNTGTAGAGTTAACGAAACTTTTTTTAACTAACGTATTTGCGAAAATATTTTAAGTTTCCGCTTCAATAATTATTGACTACAGCTGCACATGTGAAAAAGCCTTTTAAAACTTTAAAGTAATAATTTAGTTTATGTTGAATCAAATCTATTTAACTGCATGTGAACACTTTCTGTATTCAATAATTTGAATGCAATTGGTTGAATNTTTATGTTGAATCAAATCTATTTAACTGCATGTGAACACTTTCTGTATTCAATAATTTGAATGCAATTGGTTGAATTCATCAAAATATTTGATCGTGTGAAATGACCTTGACTCTGCTATTAATGAAACCAATAATTATGTTTCTTGTTGTCATTAATAGAGCAGTTTGTGAATGCTCTCTCCCACAGATGAGATACTACAGTTGTGTTACCATTTTACTGATGTGTGCCCAGTAGATGATTAAAGACATTTCAACTGCAACGTCCCTTACACTGAATACAGTGACTAAAATGGATGATGACAAGGGCAACTTGTGCAAATTTTTTAATTTTCTGATAATTCCTTGAGTAGACGTGATAACTAACGGTAACGTCCACCATGTTTCCTACGTGGAAAATAGTGTTTTAACTCTCCGGGAATTTAATCTTTATCGCTTTGGTAGGAGATCTGCGTAGTAGGTACATGATCACCATTGCACTTCTTTACCTCTGTAAAATAAAATAGCTTGGTGGGTACACTGAAAAAATGTTTTTTTTTTTTGGATGAAACGCAAATTTTGTTTGGTGCAATCGAATTAATTGTTTGTACAGAGGCAGTTGAATATTTGTCGTTGAAATAAAAAATGGTTATTTCTTATTTTGTTGCTCAACCTTGTAAGAGTGGTTGATGCAACTAACGATTTGTTTGGCTCCTCGCACACTAAACCAGTTAAGGTTCTTATAACCCTAGCAACCTCATCTAAAGTGACTACCGACTACGTGGAAGTATTGTTAATACACAGCATTCAAATATTAGACAAAGTACTGTAACAGGCAACCGTTCTGCGAGCATGCGAGGCACGGATGGTTTATGGACAGGCGCGCTATCAATTGCAACCGGAGACGCAGCGGCTTTTCACAAAGAAATGTTTACAAAGTGTGTCTGTTATGCCTATAAGGGCGCGTGCCGCTTCCGACCTTGGGTATCGGGTGTTTACGAGATATCTTTGAAGGAATGTTCTGGTCATTACTACTGTCCTATTTTCTATCAGCGTACCTCGAGGTGTGTCGAACCTTCCAGATCAAGGCCAGCGGTAGTTTAAAAGTGCGAAGGGCCTCCGAGCCGGCAGTTTATGAGGGTCAGGGGTCTGGGCGATTGTGCGACGACGAANTAGTTTAAAAGTGCGAAGGGCCTCCGAGCCGGCAGTTTATGAGGGTCAGGGGTCTGGGCGATTGTGCGACGACGAACTAGAAGAGCAACGAGTACCGCTGGAAGTGACCAGCGAGAGGAAAAACTGCGACTGCAAGCATCAGAGCAGTGAAAAGTGCGACTGGCAGGTTGGACTATTGGACTGGATACGTGAGTGAAAGACATTATAGATTATAGTAACAGACAGACTGAACGTATGTTAATTATGAGTATGAGTTATTTGATTATAACCAAACAGAGATATTAAGAAGGACGTTAATTTTATTTGAAATGGACATTAAATATTGCGATCACTGAAAAATAAAGAGTAATAGAGGAGATACATAGTTTAATGTTGTAAATAATAACTGTGTGAATAAATTTAAAAAAAAATTTTGTAAATTTATTTTTATTAACACCTCCATCCCTCACGAACTCAGATACGCTCCTCTGGCGTTCATGTAACGGTNTAGTTTAAAAGTGCGAAGGGCCTCCGAGCCGGCAGTTTATGAGGGTCAGGGGTCTGGGCGATTGTGCGACGACGAGCTAGAAGAGCAACGAGTACCGCTGGAAGTGACCAGCGAGAGGAAAAACTGCGACTGCAAGCATCAGAGCAGTGAAAAGTGCGACTGGCAGGTTGGACTATTGGACTGGATGCGTGAGTGAAAGACATTATAGATTATAGTAACATACAGACTGAACGTATGTTAATTATGAGTATGAGTTATTTGATTATAACCAAACAGAGATATTAAGAAGGACGTTAATTTGATTTGAAATGGACATTAAATATTGCGATCACTGAAAAATAAAGAGTAATAGAGGAGATACATTGTTTAATGTTGTAAATAATAACTGTGTGAATAAATTTAAAAAAAATTTTTGTAAATTTATTTTTATTAACACCTCCATCCCTCACGAACTCAGATACGCTCCTCTGGCGTTCATGTAACGGTNTTTTGTAAATTTATTTTTATTAACACCTCCATCCCTCACGAACTCAGATACGCTCCTCTGGCGTTCATGTAACGGTACATAAATATGTATTTCATGTTTACAGCTTTATTTTTAATTAACCGTAGAACGTTTTTATTATAATTTTTATACAATAATTAGGCATCAATGAATGCAATAACAAACACTTTTAGTATCATAATTGTCACGAGAATTACATTCAAACTATCGAGCTGTATTTTCAAACCAAGGCAATCAAACGAGTGGCCAAGTAAATATTTACAGTAGTTCATACTAAATGTTCTGTTGACTGTCTTATTTATTTGACCCAATACAGGGAGTTTGTTTATTCAAGAGTGTTTTAGGTTAGATGAACAAAACCCATTTTGTGCTTTTGAGATTTTGTTTTGTCAATAAAATATTTGGTTAGAGGTACTAAATATTAATTTCGTCTTATAAAAAGAAGCACTTTGTTGGCTGGAACAAACCCTCGTCACAGTGTAGGTAGATAGGTCTTGACAGCCCATGTACAGCGAGGTCACTAGAGACGGAGCAAGTCACTCAGAGAACGAGGAACGGGGAAGGAATCGGCCATAGCCTGCAGTAAGTAACCATGGCAGCAATCGCCGTGAGTGATTCTGGGAAAACATAGAAAACCGATGGCCGCACTGGGATTCGAATCGAATGTGAACCTTAAGGTTTACCAACGCGCCACCACGTTCGATAATATGGCCATTAAAAATTCTAATCGAACGGAATAAGTTACGCAGCAGCGATGGTCGACTGTTGCAAATCACGGGCGGCAGAGACAGCGGTGCGGCGAGAGTACTGTACGTAATCCAACGCTCCTTTCACGTTACATGCAGCTGATGAAGTACGGCGTCGCGCGAGTGATGGCTTGAGAACATCCAAGCAGATGTACGGAACAGCACAAGAATACAAAGGCTAGGGAAACGGGGNCGCGCGAGTGATGGCTTGAGAACATCCAAGCAGATGTACGGAACAGCACAAGAATACAAAGGCTAGGGAAACGGGGGATCTCCAAGAAAACCCGCCGACCAGTGGCACTGCCCGCCGGGAGTCGAACCCGGTTCGCCTAGGTGGGAGGCGAGTAGTTTAACCACTAGGTTCGCTTTGTGGGAGGCGAGTAGTCTAACCACTACACCATTGTGGCCCTGATAGAGGTAGAGGTGCTTACCGTGGTACACTGCAACCGATTGTACAACATGCACAAATTTGTATAAAGTAGTACACTCCCTGACCGAAACTGTCAGAAAAGAACGCTTTATGTTGCATACCAAAGTAGAATGCCTTTTTTTAATATATATTTACTAAATTTTAAATAAAAAAACAAATACGTTCTACTATCGTATGCAACATAAAGCCTACTTTTCTGACAGTTTTCGTAGAGTGTTTTACTTTATAAAATTAGTACATGTTGTACAAATAGTTTTATAAAAAAATTTGTTTTATTTTTAGTATAAATTTTTCGAAAAACATTTTTGCAAAAAAAATAATAAAAAAACTATTATAATGATTACTCTGGTTGTGTGATAGAAAATTAGTAATAATAATTCAAATATTTTTTATAATTCGTTTTATGCACATAGATCTTAGCCACGAAAGTTATCTTTCTGAAACACAAAATAACTTATAAAATCTTAATTATTAGTTACATTCAACCATAGCAATTAGGCCTACTATGATTGCCTTACTTGACGAAGGTTTTCTTATAAAATGTGTTTTCTGAAACATGCAGAATATAAATAATCTTACATATTGATTAAAAATGTATTCTTATTGTGTGTATTTGAAAACATTAAAATAAACAAACTCTAGCTTCAAATGTTTCAGTTCTAAAAAACGTACATATACATTCTTCTTTCATATGCGACATAAATCGTAATTTTCCGACCATTTTGGTAGTGTGCGCTATTTTTTAATGAGTTCTAGATGTTTTACAGTCGGGTGTATTGCTCCAAAGGAAAGTATTCATTCTCCTTCTACCTTAAGTTCCTTGGCCTGTGTGATGAACCCTAGAAGCTATATTGTGGTAGTTTAATATAATCATTTAACTTTTTAAACCGACATTTATGCGTGCTGAGTGACTCCTACTACTTAGCATGTCTCACGTTAATATTTATTGAATGGATAAGAGATATTTTTACTATTTCCCGACTAAATTTATGCTATTTATTTGAAAGAAAGTAATTTAAAACATATATTTGGAAAATGCATCTATATCAGTTGGTTTATACATGTCAGGAATATCTAAAAGGCAGTTTGATTTACTTTCAAAATGTGTACATTAAATCTATCGACGTATTACAAAAGTCTGTAAATTACTAACGAATTGCACACGACTGGTGTAACGATCGTTACTAAATGGCTGAGATAGTAAAATTTATTATTTTATCACTACCACATCATGATTTATTAATTAAAAATAACATTTTACCAGACAGTAGTGTGTCAGCCTCGCATTATAGTTTTGGTCGTTGCGATCCGTGGCGAACTGCGTTCGGGCCGGTTTCCTCCAAGTTGATCTCCGCCCACATTCGGAGGGACCGTAGTTGCAGGGTCTCTCATGCGAAGTTTCCGGGTCTTCGCCAATCAAACCAGTACGTGATCAGGTGCGGGAGGATAAACAAACACCAAAAATTGCTGAATGAAGTCCATTATAAGTGTCGTGGGTAGGCCGCCAATACCACAAGTGAAGAAAGATTTCTCTTCCTGCTGGATTCAGTTCTCGATTGCATCACGGAGTAGGTGAGAACACAGCGGTGAGGCAATCGTTCGTACAGTCAGCTTCAGTCGCCCGAGCCAGCAGAATTATGTCAGCCGCCAGCAACGTGTAGGGACGCCGCCGGTCACCCAGCTACTAGGGACGGTAGCCAGTCAGACACAAGACCTGATATCCAGACCCCAGCGCATCCAATCACGAATGGAAACGCCCTCGTCAAAGGAACCGCCACGTCGTTTCAGTTCTGTATGCTTGTCTATTCTGTGGCTGCAAAACACTTCCTCGTCGGTGTTGAATCTTCGTCCCTTTGGGATTTATTTAACGGCTCGGACATACGAAAACACTCTACGATAAATTTGTGCTAGTTGCGTAAATATTGGTGCAATATTTTATTTACGTATGCAAATTTTTACGTTCTTACGAATATGTTTAAATCACTAATACATTTTTACAGACGCGTATGAATTTGTGTATACTTACGTGCGTTTTTAAGCATATACTTTTGCACAGAAGCATATATATTGTGCATTCCTAATTACGTAACACATTTCATGGACATGAAAATTTCCATCTGCATAACATTGTGTAAGTACAGTGTCTCGTAAGACAGGTTTGAAAAATGTTGCCTGCAAAATTTAGCAGTTTCATTCTCTATTTAACTAAGAAATTTATTTCATCATATGTCTTAATGAACCCAGCATTTCTCTGCTTCTTTTCTAAGACGCAAGAAGTCCTGGGGGTTGCTTTCACTAATCTTCGTCCCCCCAAAAAGAGAAAACCAGAAAAGGAAATAAGGGTTGACTAGCGGGTGCAGGAAATTTGGTTTGTCATCAACGGACCCACCAGCGCAGTAAAACCTTCCGTGACTGCTGCAGGAAAGGAAAATGAGAGTTTTTTGATGGGATCATGGTTGGCGGGGTTTGGGGGGGGGGGAGAATAAATCCTGACCACGCCCACATACCTTCATTTCC
The DNA here is from genome assembly GCA_002778355.1 of Clitarchus hookeri. Taxonomy (NCBI): domain Eukaryota; kingdom Metazoa; phylum Arthropoda; class Insecta; order Phasmatodea; family Phasmatidae; genus Clitarchus; species Clitarchus hookeri. The sequence continues at coordinate 211,140 of NQII01003212.1, forward strand.
GCCACTCACTTCTTAGCCCGGGGAGGAAAGCGGACAGAAGAACATTTCTGTAATTGAGCCCGGAACGCTTTCTCAGTGATAAACCGATTCCTTTTATTTTTTTCAATTGACTCTGCTTCCGGAGGTAAAAATGACTCGGATGTCAGGGTGAGTAGTGGCGCTTCAGCGGTAGCCTTTATCGCATTCACAACAACATCGACATCGTTAACGCTAAACGAATTCTATTGAACTTTCTCTAACCACTTAGTTTTCGTCAAGCGAGTATCTATTATTAAATTTCGCAGTTCAATTCAGCGATAACATTGTGATGTGTGTTTGTGTGTGTAGTTCTAGTTTTCTGCAACATAAACTCTGCTACAACAGTGCACATCGCAAACAATTTATCATTTGTTTCACGTGTCACTATTGCAGACTTGGCTAATAGTCGAAACTCTGGGTGATGATGATGATGATGTCACTATCATAAACATTATCATCAGTTTGTCAAAATACTTACCAATCTTTTAAAAATGAGTACGTCTACTGCTAATGTTTTAAATGCCACTTCCAAGAATACGTGGCTTCTCTATAATTTGCTTTAATTTAATTTATTTTTCTGTACTTTGGTTTGTTTATCCCATCTATTTATGTGCACAAGTGTGTAGGTACATTGCAACCTATTTATTATATTTCGCAACCTCCTTTATGTACTGGTATCTAAGAAAATAATATGTAAGTTTTTATAAAATAATAAAATACACATATGCAAAATAATGTCCCTTCCATTCAGAAACCAACTGTATAATAAACTTGTAGAGAATTAATTTAATTATTTCAATCATTTTTAAATCAACTTTGTACGTGACTTTACCCAAATATAAAAGAAGAAATGAGGTGGGGGAAGAAATAGTGCCCAAATAGTCCTTCCCCTACCTTTCTAAGAGGAGCTGCCTTCCACCAAAGTGATCCATGTTTAATTTCCTTGTTAGGTTACTCACAGATTTTTACAAGTAAGAAACGTGCCGAATGATGCTGATGGCTGTCATGTTTACTCGAGGTTTTCCTGTTTTTCCTTCCCTTGCATTCCAGTGCTGCTCCATATCAGCCATATTTCACACCCATTAGCTCGCAACACCTTGGTTGTTACAAACCTCCTAAACCTCCTAACTTCTTCTTTCCTAAGGTAATGCAGGCCGTGGTGGTGTAGTGGCTAGAGTACTCGCTGTTTCGCGAAGCACACTTCGTTCTAAATACACATGATTCATTATCGATATTTAAATTATAAGCTTATTTCCAAATTGATGCCCTCGATTATAGAATTTCAAACTGACCCTTTGATTTATTTGTTTAACTTAACATCTTATAGAACAGCAGGTTCATTAGAGGATGGTACACCAAGAAGGAAGGAATTGGTCATTGCCTTTATTAATGAGTCACCCCAGAAATTTCCTGGAGAGTGTTCGGGAAACCTTGGAAAACCCAAATCAGGATGTCCACATTAGGAATTAAAAATATGAGAACTGATTTGGTTGTATATTCTTGTATTGATAAAAAAAACTAATTTCTAGTCACTGCAACTCTGCTGGCTTGGAAAAGGCCTTGTAATGGTTCCCGAGATGTTTTGCGTTTAATGCCCGGCAAACAGCAATTTTATTGCAAGGAAATCTAAAAGTAAGTTTTGGATCAGTTATTCACGTGTTTGTTAACTTTCACAGACTTATATATTATTAAATGAATTCCAAAAACTCCTAATCTAAAATAGTATATTAGCAATTTAAAAAAAAACGTACATGTAGTTTTATGAAAGTTCATGTACCTGTAACGAGTTCGCAACTTACAGGCGAGTCCTTAAATGCATGTCAGGTCAGTAATCGCACCTGTACTGGCAAAAATTAAACACACTGCAGTTGTTCATTTACAAACTTACGCGGATGACATATCACTATACACACCATAACGAAATATTTATCTGCCACGTATGCATCCATGGTATATGCGAGTACACTAAACACTATTGCTTTCAGGATTGTGCGCCTCTGGACTCGCATGGCCCGGCTCGTGCGCATTTCCGCCCATTACTATCAATTTTCTTTCGTCGCCGAATAAATCAACAAAAGATCGCAGTTTCAAGACGTGTTTGTCCCAAATTCACATTTCACGAACTCAAGAATAACCAAAATATTGGGAAAATTCAAAACGACTACCTACTTTATATGACAATCGCGAGGCTGTTCAAAGTAAACAAACAGTTGTTTAGAACCAGCGGCTTGGCGTGACGTCACAACTGATGGTGTCCATTGCCAACAGCCAGTGACGTCATTTAGAGGTTGTAAGGCCTTGCAGTCTCGGTGGTCATGGGTTGGCATACTGTTTACTTAAATAAGTGCTTTGATATGCTACTACCCTACTTTCGACTAAGCTGTAACGTATTACGATGTAATAAAGTTACGCAGAACTTTATGTTTGTACATATATGTATTTACATATATGTGTATATGTTACATATATAAGCCTATACACAGTTCATAAAATCTCTGACTTGTAAAATCAAATGGAAACAATTGTACATATAGACTTTGTAATAAAGCGTCTCTTTCGTTACAAGCGTATTTAGAATTTTAGCATAATGCAGCCTCAAAGGTTGGGCGCCATCATGTAACGTTCAGCCGCTTACACTGCCGACTGTTTATTTGCCACGACTTGCTCAGGGTAGAATACACGAGACTCAGTTAATTGAACACTAGTTAATTTTGAAATAAAGTTCAAGTTCGAAGTTAGTTTGTTCTATACTTTATTTATCATTTTTTGAATGACACAGTTCACAGATGAATTACCGGTATTCAGAGTACGAACCGTACCGAGATAAATATCCAAGTACAGAACAGCGTCACAGTGGTTTACCGTTTATTAATGTCTAAAAACTTGCATCGCAAGACTAATTTACGAAGGCAGGAGGGATGTTAGTTCCCTCCTGGCACCCTTACGACCTCCCACACCGGCGGAAATAAGTTTAAGACGTTAGGTTAAGTTGAAATTATGTGAAAAGAATTAACAGTCGCGGGTGCTTGCCGGTGTGGGTGAAGTACTTCACGCCTGATGCGTCTTCTTACGCCCGATGCGTCCTCTTCGACGGTTGGTTACTTTCTTTTTTTAGGCGATAGACCCCACTAGTATATATATGCAGGCCTATCGCCCCCTTCTCCTAGATAAGCACCTGGCATCCAGCATCTGCCAGCAGCGTCATCTAAACTGCACGTGTCCCGCGCTCAACACGTTATCGACTGCTGCGCCGTCAACAGAAACTAACCTCTCGTACAACAAAAACTTGTTGACTTTGCCTGAAACTGCGCTGGAGGAACTAAAACTGTAGACGCATTCAAAATCCCGATAACTAACCTCTCGTTTCATATAAAATTTGGATGACGCAGTAAAACTGCGCAGAAGGAACTAAAACTTGTCGACGTCGCTGTTACCAGAAACGAACTAATCTAAGTAATGATAACACTTCCCAAAACACTGAAAACAACTGACGTTCGAAATGAAACGGTTACCGGACTACTGATAAAACGCAAACAGCAGACGTCCGCCCTTTAACCTACAAATGCACACGTCTGTCTGAAAAACAAACACGGGAAACGAGCTACCACGGCTTCAAACTGAAATACGATAAAAATATTATGACGCTTTCCAGAGCTTCATACTCCCGAAAGAATTTTACACCCACGTCCCGAAAAATTACGAATATTGCGTCATTTCAACTTGTTGAAATTGTGACGTGTTCTCAACACTGCCACAACTTCCCTCCCCACCACCGTCTACCAGCAACTAGGACTATTGAGGAAGAATACGGCAAGGGGAAGCATATATCACCAAAACCTTTCAAAAATAGAGTAATTGATAGTTGCTTTATCTTGCTGACCAGAATGGATGGATATACACACAAATGTCCAAAACACTGTTTAGTTTTTGTTTAATTTAATTTTGGTCTCACATTCTTTTCCTTCTGGCCCTTTCTTTCGATTTACAATATATAGATAAAAATTTTATTTAACATTTGCAATCAATATATATTTTTTAATCATTCGCAAATTAAATTTAAGATTCTCTAAAACATATTAAAAAAATCTAGTTATTCTCCCAGAATAACCAATTGTTACTTAACACATATAACATTTATAAAAAAAATTATGATTGAAACAATACTGAGGCCTTTGGTCTCTAGAAGAAAAGGATCCCAACCGCAATCCAAATGTATTCCCTTTTCCATACACAATCACTTTCACACCAGTCCACTAACATCTGAGCCTGATGGTATTGCCCGCAGCAGTACACTCATAGGGTGTAGGTAGTGCTCATGCACATACACAACAAATACACAGTCATACAAAACAATCTCATTTATATTCTTGAATTTTCCAGACGACCCAGATCACCAACTATGTCCGCAAGTCCAAATCCCGAAGCCTTTGTTCTCAGTATCAAAAAATAGCATTCACCAGTTTTGAGGCTAAGTTCCACAACGGGCATCCAAAACATACGCGCTTCCGCCAGAAACTAGGTTCTTTACTTCAGTCANTAATTCCTAAGTCCCTCACTCTATTTAGCAGAAATGTGCTAAGTCCCGCCTCACCACTGCCAGAGGCTAAGTCCTTCACTTTATTGTGCAGAATATTTTAAGTCCCGACGCACCACTGCCAGAGGCTAAGTTCCACACACTATCCTGCACTACATTTTAAGTCCCTCCCAACCAATGAGAAAATAACAAGAGTCCTAGATCCTACTTTTAACTGCTGCATCATAGACCGACGTTTCCGCAGCACACCTCCTCAGCTGCGATCCCGACTCCCGGAGTTGGTGACAATCTCCTCCACCTGCCCAGCCGAGCCTCCCAGGCACTCGACAACCATCTCCCCGATCCATTTTTTTTTCTGGCGAGCTACCAAATCCCGCTCCACCAGCATGAGCCTCTGCACAGTTCTGTGGGCCCTCCGGCATGCATTCTAGTAGCTAAGGCGGTTGGAGAATGGGACGTGTCTCTGGACAAGCCCAGAGACGGCTATAGCAGACTATAGCAGGGTTGTCTGGTGCCATGGCCGCAATTGTAGCCATGGACACGCCCCGAAAGAGGAAGGGTCTAGATGGAAGGGCACAGCAAACCAGCGAAAAGTGCAGAGTGCACTGGGAAAATCTGTGTGACAGTCGCGGAGGATAAATGTATGTTTCCTTGACTGGAGTAGGGCTGGAGAGAGTAGGGTAAGTTGTCGGTTAAGGAAGATGGACTTGTGTGGGTTCGGTGCGGAGTGAAATGAAATGAGTGCGCAGCTGGTGTGTAATCAGGGTCGCGCTATGCGGCCATGGTGGTGGGGAACAGAATTGAGCCACCCACCCGACAGATGCCAGTCATCTCTCTGTAACACAGAAAAAAAAGTGTTAGTGTGTTACAAGCAATTATAAGAAGGGAGAGATTATAACTAGGGGTGATAATCAATCACCTCGTTTGCGACTTCGCTTGCAGCTTAGTGTAGTAATGTGTGTGTTTAAGTATGTATGCTAATATAGGTGTGCCTCCACACAACCCTCACCAGACGCTGCAGAGAGCTTCACGACGCCTGACGCCTTGGAATCGCCAGAGGCGAAGGACCATACACAGACAACTGTTGGATGAGAGAGGCGTTTCGGCACAAGTATGTGTACAACAGTGTGTATGCAATGTAAATAACAAGGCCATCACCGAGCCGGAGGCTGTGCAGTGCATGCTCTGTCTTGTTCTGCGATCACATAATGCTTCGAATTTTTTTTTTTTTGTTACATGGGTGCAGTAATACGGGTTTCCTGATGTAAATTACAAACTGAGGGTCTGCATTCAAGGATTTGGCAGTTTAAAGTGGTCTGTGAGCCAATATTCTCTTTGGCTGCTTGTATTTCTGAGTCTCGTCGGGGTCATAGTCGTCGAGACTAGATATTTCCGGGTTGGCGTTAGTGGCAGGGTCNGCTTGTATTTCTGAGTCTCGTCGGGGTCATAGTCGTCGAGACTAGATATTTCCGGGTTGGCGTTAGTGGCAGGGTCATTGTAATCTCCCCGATCCCCTACAATAAACCACGCCCATTATATACTACCTGGTGACCCCCTCCACTCACACACTTCTTCAGAGATACCAGGCCCGGCTTCAGTGCGCTCTATACAGACCACCATTTTAAAAAACAAAATTACAAGAGCCAATCACACATGATTCAAGCAAGTAGCCTCTTCACACTTTGCGCTGCAACCCGCCAAACAGTAGTGTACTGCGGGCAGACACGATGACAGGGATCGAGCCNGCAGGGTTGTCTGGTGCCATGGCCGCAATTGTAGCCATGGACACGCCCCGAAAGAGGAAGGTTCTAGGTGGAAGGGCACAGCAAACCAGTGAAAAGTGCAGAGTACACTGGGAAAATCTGCCTGGCAGTCACGGAGGATAAATGTATGTTCCCTTGACTGGAGTAGTGCTGGAGAGAGTAGGGTAAGTTGTTAGTTAGGGAAGATAGACTTGTGTGGGTTCGGTGGGGAGTGATATGAAATGAGTGCGCATCTGGTGTGTAATCAGGGCCGCGCTATGCGAACCTGGTGGTGGGGAACATAACTGAGCCACCCACCAGACAGATGTCAGTCATCTCTCTGTAACACAGAAAAAAAGTGTTAGTGTGTTACAAGCAATTATAAGATGGGATAAATTATAACTAGGGGTAATAATCGATCACCTTGTTTGCGACCTCGCTTGCAGCTTAGTGTAGTAATGTGTGTGTTTAGGTATGAATGTTAGTGTAGATGTGCCTCCACACAACCCTCACCAGTCGCTGCAGAGAGCTTCACGATGCCTGACGCCTTGGAATAGGCAGAGGCGAAGGGCCATATATACAGACAACTGTTGGGCGAGAGAGGAGTTTCGGCGCAAGTTTGTGTACAGCTGTGTGTATGCCATGTAAATAACAAGGCCATCACCGGGCCAGAGGCTGTGCAGTGCATGCTCTGCCTTGTCCTTTGGTCACATAATGCTTAGAAAAATTTTTTTGTTACATGAGTGCAGTAATACGGGTTTCCTGATGTAAATTACAAACACGTGCATGACTAAGGGTCTGCATTCAAGTATTTGGCAGTTGAAAGTGGTCTGTGAGCCAATATTCTCTTTGGCCGCTTGTATTTCTGAGTCTCGTCGGGGTCATAGTCGTCGAGACTAGATATTTCCGGGTTGGCGTTAGTGGCAGGGTCATTGTAATCTCCCCGATCCCCTACAATAAACCACGCCCATTATATACTACCTGGTGACCCCCTCCACTCACACACTTCTTCAGAGATACCAGGCCCGGCTTCAGTGCGCTCTATACAGACCACCATTTTAAAAAACAAAATTACAAGAGCCAATCACACATGATTCAAGCAAGTAGCCTCTTCACACTTTGCGCTGCAACCCGCCAAACAGTAGTGTACTGCGGGCAGACACGATGACAGGGATCGAGCTTACCATCACACTTTAAAACACAATATCACATGTGTGACGGAGCACACTCCGTCATAAAATACATGAATTTAAAATTTGTTTTGGCAGTTATTGGGTGAATGCTGGGGACTTGTAGAAGTCTAAAACTATTCTATCTCATCTTTAGTCTGTGTATGGGAACCGTTTATATATTTCATTCTTTACTCCACGAATACGCTTTGCGATTCGAGACATGAAACTACTGCTCCCGAAAGTGTTTTTTTTGTCTAGATAAACGACAATCTTATGCAACATCCGCAGAATACAAAAATTAAAGAATGTCGGGTAATATAGNTTTTTTTGTCTAGATAAACGACAATCTTATGCAACATCCGCAGAATACAAAAATTAAAGAATGTCGGGTAATATAGTTTCTGTTTGCCCGACTTTTTTTTTAAATATGTAAAAGAGCTTCGTGCCTTTTACAGAATAGTTTTGTTGCTGAATTTTGTGGTTAAAACTCCGTTGTAATTTTTGAATTTTTTTTAAAATTTCATTTACCTTTTTGAGCGTATTTACATTTCCATATCTTGTGCCAGAATCTTAATGGCTGGATATTGTAGGGGGAAGGAAAATGTAAAAACTAAGCTATCCTATATTTGCATCTAACAGTGGCACAAGCTTCTATAGCTTATTTGAACCAAGAATCTCTTGTTCCGAAACAGCTTTAATGTCTTTTGCCGTGGTCACCAGCTTAAGTAATTAATTAGTACGTACGGAACTAAGTACAGGATTAGAGATAGTGTGTGTTGGAGTTGGGAAAATGCGAGCTAGCTGTGGCATTTATCGCGTCCAATTTTCTTCATCCTCTTCCTATTTCCTTTGGTAATCGCTCTGTACGTGCATTTTGGTGAGAAAAAAAAACCCTGCGTCGCGTCGCCATGGGGTACACTGAAACAAAAACAACAGAGAAGTGACAAGGTAACAGCACGTTAATCTGGTTTCGTGGTAGCAGGAATCGAAGTTCTGTACCAGGAACAGACTGTTCTGTTAGTTTAATCCATTCGTGCTTGTTGCGGTAACTGCATAAATATAACAGCGTGATGTTAAGAATTTTGAAAAAACCATTACCACCCCGNATTCGTGCTTGTTGCGGTAACTGCATAAATATAACAGCGTGATGTTAAGAATTTTGAAAAAACCATTACCACCCCGCAAATATATGCAGTGAAATAAGCGGATCAATTAAATTAATTATTTAATTTGTAAAACCTATTGTAAATTACAGAATAACTTCAAATAGTCGTTCAGCATCAGATCTCGTAAATGTGTCTATAGANATTCGTGCTTGTTGCGGTAACTGCATAAATATAACAGCGTGATGTTAAGAATTTTGAAAAAACCATTACCACCCCACAAATATATGCAGTGAAATAAGCGGATCAATTAAATTAATTATTGAAATTGTAAAACCTATTGTAAATTACAGAATAACTTCAAATAGTCGTTCAGCATCAGATCTCGTAAATGTGTCTATAGAGCGCCTCTTATTTTAATTTCAATTCTGTTAAACCTCAGCAGGCAAAACGGGTTCGTAAAATGTCAATTAGAAGCGATTAGATGAAATAAGAAATATATTGAATAAAACTTATAGCTATTCATGACAAAAAAAAAGCACAACCCCGAAAAAACTCTTGGAGAAAACTAAATTTAATTTGATTTAAACGTCCATTAACCGAACACTAAAAAATTGCATAAAATCAAAAACTGCATATTGCACGACCATCGAGTAAGTTGACGTAAGGAATTTAGAATGGTAATACAAAAAAAATAGGAACAGGCCTGCCAATGCCTATCCTCTAGGTGCCCATGGTAATGGCGTGATCAGACCTTAGCTGAACTGCCTGCCTGATCACACCTTCAAACATTAAACTAGGGCACGAGCGTGATTGCAACAACACCTTGTGAAAGACAGTTGCAGAAAACCCTTTCACCCGCCAGTAAACGGGGCCGAAATATATTATAGGCCAGCGTAACACCGGGAGTGGCGTCTTTTGTCGTCGACCCGACCAGAGAGAAGACCACTGAAGATGGGTGTGTCCGGCCGTCGTTAACCGCCTCCTAGAATTAGCCTCCGGCAACATGAACAAGGTGGGGACTTTCCAATTAGATTGTAATAGTAATTGCGTGAAGTAATAACATTTAATACAATTAATTAGCATCTTGGTATACCATTTAAAGCTCCCCCTATCAATACTCAAATAAATAGTTAGTGCGTAATCCTTATGTTCAATAAACCTCATATAATACTATTGTGCTCTACCTAATCATGACTCATTATTGAGCTACGCCTATTAGATACTTTCACGTATGAATGACTTCAAAGCTCATTCGTAACACCATACTGACTCAAAAACATAAGTAAAATGCCAAACACGGAACCAGTGTGCCAGACGGCGTACACACAGTGCGGTCTTTGAAGTTGTTCTGTAAACGGAACTATCTGTTCTGTACGAGGAAAAGAATGCTTTCCTGTAAGAACTATATTCGTNTTTGAAGTTGTTCTGTAAACGGAACTATCTGTTCTGTACGAGGAAAAGAATGCTTTCCTGTAAGAACTATATTCGTAGTTGCATATGCAACCACCGGTAGTCCTATTGAAATCACTTTCTACGTTAACAATATTTAGAAGGTACCAACAACCAATATGATTTCTGGCCCTCTATTGACAGTTCACATGCCAATAGGTACAAAAATTCTGTTCCTACGGCAATTTTTTTTTCTCCGNTTTCTGGCCCTCTATTGACAGTTCACATGCCAATAGGTACAAAAATTCTGTTCCTACGGCAATTTTTTTTTCTCCGTGTAAGAACGCGCGGACGGGCAATATCGAATGATTCTCGCAAACAGATTCACTATTCCAGCATTATCGCGCGGAATGGAATAAATCATTCAGGTGCCAAATATTCAATTTTATTTCGCTATTCAGCTTCGTACGAGCTAATAAACACGATTGTCGAGCATCAGAAGAGTTCGCAAGTGGCTTTTATATAGAGAGCCGAGAATAACATAGTGTTTNAATAAACACGATTGTCGAGCATCAGAAGAGTTCGCAAGTGGCTTTTATATAGAGAGCCGAGAATAACATAGTGTTTTGAAACGACTATGTATGTGTGTGTGTTTTTCTGTGCTTACTACACACCTCAAAAAAAAAGTTTTGCTGCACCTGTAATCTGGTTACTGATTAAGAATGTAGGCTGGGGCAGTAGGCGCAACACAAAAATAGGTATGTAGTAATAACATGCGTGGTATTATGTACATAGAGGAAGTATTTCCATCCCATACTTTCTCTAAAGAGTGTTGGATACCAACAATATGAATTATTTTATAATTTTACCAAATATTGTTCAACTTGCACTCATTGTATGTGATAACTACCTCGAATAAAAAAAATAGAATTACTAATAAAATATTATGTGTAAATTTTTTTTATTTGAGGAAGATGACATTACATACAATGCGTACGAGTTGAACAATGTTTGGTACAATTATCAAATTTTGAATGTTTTGGTATCAAACACTTTTAAGTCGTGAGCAACCTAGTAACTCAGTAATTCCGGTAATGCGAAACTGTTTTTTTTTTGGGTTTTTAATGGAAACAAATTAGTTTGACATAATGGAAAAAAATTATATTGACATAAGTTTTTTTTTTTGCTGTCAATTTTGGTTTACGTGCTGTTACCTGAACAATTTTCAAATCGTTGCTGAAACTATTTCACGTGATGTATTTTTAGTTAATATACTGTAACCACTACACTTTTTAAAAGCTGTGGCCTTTGCGTATTCCCCCACGAAATATAAAAACTAAAAGTTATCTTCGATCTATTTATTATTACCTGGCTTTGGTGAAGTCACATTTTAAAATTGGGGGATATAATAATATGTTATTATTACGTCTACTGTCACATCTGGTTAAAAATAAATGGACAAACAAACTTATGTGGCCAATAATTCAATCAATATACTTTTAATACAGTGTTAATAAATGCATGTAATTTTCCCTGTTCGCTGGCAACAATACTATAGATATGTGTGGCAGCGTTTGCTCTGAAATATATATTCAATTATGAGGAAACGAACTTTTCCAAAGTTAATTTCGAAATTACACTTCAATGTGAGTAAACATATTAATACAAAGCCACTTTAATACTTCTAACTTTTTTTTTTTACTGTTTTTGAGTATTATAGTTATTTATAGTGAAAGTATTTCGCCTTACGTACTCTTATCTGTATTAATGCATCTACCCTGTTATGAAAGTGCGTAGAAAACTCTTCCTTTTGACATTTCGAGGACTACATACTCGGACTACTTTATGAAACCCGATTTAGCTTCCATATTTTGATATTGTTCATCAGTTTCTTTCAAGAATATAAAAAAAAACGACGTTGAAAAGTTTGCAAACATATGTGTAATTAGCATTTGAATTATCAGTCACTCCTACAAGGAACTTTTCAAGTTATTATCAAGTATGTAATTTCGACTCCACTGGATAGAACGCAGGTAATAACATCAGAGGTGCGAACGAACACAATGTTTTGTAGAACTATTCATGGTACGCAGAATCGCTGCCGCACATGTCAGTTTAACAACATGAAAAATTAACTTTTATGTGATTGGTATATAAATCCTTTTAGCTAAAATTATGCTAAGTCACGGGCGACGATATAATAAACAGGATTTTTTTTTAATTCACGTGATTTGCTCTTTACATTTGTAAGTAGATGAGATGAACATAGACTTTAGTGGAGTTCGTCAATTGGTTCCTATAATAAATAAGAATTCCTCATGCATTNAGTAGATGAGATGAACATAGACTTTAGTGGAGTTCGTCAATTGGTTCCTATAATAAATAAGAATTCCTCATGCATTTTTATAAATTGGAAGCATCTCTAAATTTATTGCGAGGAAACCAAAATTAAAAACACGTCTGCTAGAAGGAAGTGAATAACGATGATTTGAGAATTCGTTTTACGAAATAAACTGTCTGAATTTCGGTTTGCTTCAAGTGTGTTTGAGATGACGTGGGCTGGCCTTAGTTCAGCAGTCATCCTGGACGTCTTTCTCACGTATGGTATTATAACCCTGTTAGGTAGCAGCAAAGTGCAACTACAAGGATGATATTGCTTCAACTGGTTCCTATCTGAAACAACAATGTCTATCTGTGGTTTCTTCACACTTTTTGAATCAAACTTTTGAAAATTCACCCCATGCATTACATGTTTGGTTCGTATCACAAGCATTTTATAAGTCTATTTACCTAAAATACATTTTTTTTAAATTAAATTAAACTTTTATTAATATTTTACGTATAAATTATAACATTTCAACTATGTTTAATAAATAGAGAGAAAATATGTGTGTTGGTAATGCTTAATAAGAAGTATTTCTTATGTAGAATATTATGAAAGTCAGTGCGCACGAATTCGGGGCGTCTTCCCTATAGTGTAACTTTCCAGACTCTGTTAAGCTTTGTTCGCATGAGGCAGGGGGGATATCCTGAAAGTAGAACTTCAGCAGGGCTTCAGAAAAGTTGGAAGTAACCGTGAATGAAGTATACCCTCTGCCGGCCGGGAATCAGGCCAATAGTATCGCGACACGTCGGCATATAGGAAGCTCTGTACGCTGTTCTTAGGGTTTGTGCAAACGGCGCACTTAAAACCAACGCAAAATAAATTATATAACCTTGGTTTTTTTTTTCCCCGTCAAACCACACTTTATTAATTTTTCTTTTCCGTAATAACAGTGCATGAAGCCATCTTTGTTCCTTTGTGGCTAACCTACCCATGTATTTTTTTCCTGATGTCGGAGTAACGGAATATGGCATTTTAAAAAGTAATTTCAAACTTGGTTGTACTTATTCTTCTGTGATAATTGGTAACTCGTAGAACCACATAAGGCAGGTTAATTTTTTTTTTAATTAATTTGTTTTCGCTGACTTTTTTTGCCGTTACCAAAGAGTTGGCGCGTGTAGCGGGAAAAAAATTGTTTTTTCTTTGAAACTGTTTTTCAAGTTTGATGGGAGTGACGTATTTGAATTACGTCGGAAGTTAAAGATCACGGCTTCCGTCGCTATGATTAATCACGAAATACATGAGAATGGCCACGGAAAAAAGCAAAACTAAAAATAGTGCGTGTCTCATGGCAAATGCCCAAAACAGTGCCGTGGTCTAGTTTTGGTTTTCACTTATGCTGTTACTTAATCCTCGTATTTTGGTAGCCTTTACTATGCGCCAAACAACATAATGTTTGGTTTTAGTTTCTGCGCTGCTTTCGCTACATATTTTTTTTTNGTAGCCTTTACTATGCGCCAAACAACATAATGTTTGGTTTTAGTTTCTGCGCTGCTTTCGCTACATATTTTTTTTTTCTGGGATTTATTTTCCCGTTTTGTTTATCGTTAACAATTTGTACGTTTAATGATTTTATTATTTGTANTTTTTTTTTCTGGGATTTATTTTCCCGTTTTGTTTATCGTTAACAATTTGTACGTTTAATGATTTTATTATTTGTAACCGAACAAAGGTTTGTTGTTTAATCGAATTTTTTTCCATTTTTCGTTCATAATTTTGCTTTTTAAATCGTTCCTATTCAGTAGTTTACTAGTCAAACTATAGAGTTATATAATTAGGAGTTTAATATCGCAGCAATCTACGCTTACTTAGTTCATGTTTGCTATCATAAAATGTTCTAGCATTCCGGAATAGGAATGCATAATTTTATTAAACTCCACAGATATTTGTGATTCCCAGATTTCGTATCTAATATTTTCTCGTAACGCAAATAGATTTTTAACTTTATTGTGGTTCTTGCAATAGAGTGAAATGGAGATGGATTTTACTTAACATTCTCAGAAGTATGACATTACAGTTCTCAGGAAACTATAAATGTTAACTACTCGTGAAGTATTAGAAATTTAAAGTTGTGCGCGTGATTCTGAAGTAAATGGGAATATTCCTTAAATAGTTGGTTCATAAGTAACCACATAAGCAGATATGACTGGAATTAACATAAATCAATTACGCATTATATTTAATAAAAAAAAAAATTTCACTGGCATGGGTAAGTGAAATGGTATTTAAATGTATAATATGAAGTTAGCAAAATTCGTATTTTAATAAACATTGTTCAATGAAACATGTATAAGAACTGCCTTTTAAATGTTATTTTCTGACAGTTCCAGCACCATACTCAATTTGATTCAGAGTTTGGAGATGTGGCCGAAATAAATAATTAAGAATTCGTTAGTATGTGGTGGCTTGACTTGAACATGGACTCACGCTAGTTAATCCCGCTGAAGTTTGCGGTTGTTTCTGGAGTCTGTTTTGGAGTCCTACACAGTAAAAATAAGTGTAAATTTACGCATACTAATTTTTGGTGATTTTACATTTTGTCTGTGCAATTTGTAAAAACAACTAGATTTACGTGTAATTTTACACAAATTTTGTTAATAATCCAGAAAGGGCTATATGTCTGTAGTAAAAATACATGACTGTATGGCTTAATAACCACAATGTTGGTGTTAATTAACACATTTTGAAGTATGTGTAAAAATACACCCACTTCCTGTATTAAAACCTTTAATTGTGTATTTTTACTGCTACATAGTTGTTGTATGAACACTAAAAGTTGTGTATTTTCACTGCCACATGGTAGTTGTATTAACACCCAATGTTTGTATAGTTGTACATCTTCAGTTGTGTAATTTTACAATGACCGTGTTTGTGAAAAAAATTGAATTACTTTCTGGAGTGTCTGTGAGCATATATTAACACATAAAAATATTTGGTAATTTTACATATTTATGTGTAATTTGCTAAAGCGATTACAGTATTTGTAATTTTACACTAATGTACTTATGAATTCAAGTATAACTACAAGTGTTTGTTTAAGAGGTGCGATTAAGCAGTATGGAGTAGAACTACTTAGAAACTGCTTTTATGTGTTCAAAAGGTTCACAATTGGTTTGGAAAGGGCTTATTAACGTCCCCCGGTGTTATTTCCGAAGGCTTATCAAGGGACAGCTTACAAACTAATTTATGACCTAACTTAAACTAACACCCATGTCTTATCTAGGACTCGAACCCAGAACCTCCCGCACCCCAGGCCGGCGTCGCACCAACCGACTGCCCCGAGGGAGATTGGCTGTTCAAAAAGAAAACTTAACTCCCGCTGATGGAATATACTGGTTTTGTTTTACATTATTATCTATTCTATATCTGAGCTCATTTTTTAACCATATTTTGGAGATTACTTTTTTATAACTCTGTTAAACTACCAAGTTACAAAACGGAGTAGCATAACATGGAAATTGTAAAAATAGACATACNCTTTTTTATAACTCTGTTAAACTACCAAGTTACAAAACGGAGTAGCATAACATGGAAATTGTAAAAATAGACATACAAAGTAGTTATGGGAATTAACATGATGCAGTTGTAAAAGAACATATGCGGACAGTAAAATTGCTCAGTATTGGAATTGGAAAGGGCTTATTAACGTCTTCGGTGTTATGCCTGAAGGCTTATCAGGGGACGGCTTACAAGCTAACTTACGACCTAAAACCCAGAACGTCCCGCAGTCCAATTGCTTAATAAAACTGTGAAAAATGTACATAAATTGTGTAATTACAACTACAANCTTTTTTATAACTCTGTTAAACTACCAAGTTACAAAACGGAGTAGCATAACATGGAAATTGTAAAAATAGACATATAAAGTAGTTATGGGAATTAACATGATGCAGTTGTAAAAGAACATATGCGGACAGTAAAATTGCTCAGTATTGGAATTGGAAAGGGCTTATTAACGTCTTCGGTGTTATGCCTGAAGGCTTATCAGGGGACGGCTTACAAGCTAACTTACGACCTAAGACCCAGAACGTCCCGCAGTCCAATTGCTTAATAAAACTGTGAAAAATGTACATAAATTGTGTAATTACAACTACAATGAACCTGCATTTTTACTTTTTTGTAAGTGAGATAATACACATACACAGTAGTGAAATTACAGTTGTACTGTCTGTGTAAATTTACTTGCCAAGGAGATAAAATACACGAATGTTGCAATTTATTTTATGCTACATAGTAATCGCAATTTTACACCATTCTATGTAAAATCAGTTATAAAATGTACACGTTATTCTACTAATTTGTAGGTTAAACTAACTTTGACATGTGTAGGTGTAAAATTATACTTATGTTAGTGGATACACTGCTGCCACATATATTTAGTGTAAAATTACACAAATTTTTACAGTATTCATCGGGCTGAACTCTAGACGCAAGGGCGTAGAAAGCAAAGTTTCTATTTTATTTTATAACACCTCCTCGTCTTCTACACCCATGCCCGGTAGAAAATGAAAAATGCTTAGTTGTCTACCTTTCATTTAATTTTTATTAATTTTTTAGGAGACAATATAATTACATTGACCTGCACTGTTTTGTGATGATCGCCTCATCCCGATTGCATACCTTAGAAAACGTTCGCTATTACAGTAGAAGTAAATATACCACGTGTTTCTAAAACATAGGGACCAACTTCGGCAGGCAATCTTCGTATAAGACGAAAATATATGTACAACATATCACCTATAGTGATTATCAATAGAGCTGTGCACTCCCAAAATTTGAGTTTTAAAATGCGTTTAGTTGAAAATACCAGAAACAACTTGTAATTGGGTAACAAATCAGAGAATACTGTTTTGCATAAAGAATATCTTACAAATTTAAAAAAGCGGTCGGTAGTATCATCCCCCTTCCTTTCGGAAATGGCTGTTGGCACCCTATGTTTCCATCAAACTTTGTAATGCTACATTCTTAACCATTTTTAAAGACAACCTGTGAACTGTATCGTCTAAATTAACATAAAAAGGTCCTCTAGTCGGAACACTCTCGGGTGAACCGTTAGTGAGATAATTCATGTGGAACATTCGAAACAGAACGTGTGCTGTATGCCAGGTAGGCAAACCACAATACAGGGTAAGTATTTTAAATGAGAAATTTTTTTTTTTCAGGGGCGCAGAGATTCCTTGACAATTGAAAAGTGGTACATAAAGTTTAGTCTCATATTTCCGTCAGGAATACACTGCCGAAGTTTGTCGCCATGTTTCAGAAACGCGTAGCACCGACTGCTACTTTGAGAAATGATAGGAAAGTGACAGTGAACAAGAACGCCAGTATAAATATGATTCGGAGAGTCAGAGGCGTGATGACTGTAACTCCAGTGGGTGCCCTTATACTACAAGTGAGGGTCCAAATCCCCCATGATCCCCCGTCCTCTACGTTCATATTCAGACAACAGTTTTCCTGGCCCAGCTGCAATCTGCGACCTCTTCGTTCTGCCCGAGGATTCTTGCGAATCTTTATCTGTACCTAGAAGATGCATAACTTCAACCTGTGCCGTGCCTGCTTAAGTGTCTTCTAATTGCGGTTTCATCACACTTTTCGAATTAAACCTTTGATAAATCATTTCATATAGGAGTTTGGTTGATTCTTAAATATATATAATTTATCACAATCGTTTTGCACTTCTTTTAGCATAAGAATATCTAATTTTTATTTTAACTAGACATTTACTTAAGTTTTGTCTATAAATTATAATACTTAATTTATAATTTATTTGAACAAAAACAGGTAGGAGATAGGTGTGTTGGTAATGCCCAGTAGGAAACAGTTCTTATGTAAAATGTTATTTAAGTGAGGGTCCATGAATTCGATGTCTTGTCCCTTTGGTGTAATTTTCTACACCTATTTAAGCTTTGTTAATATGAGGCGGAGGAATAGCCTGGAAGAACAATCTTAGCAGGGCTTCAGAAAAGTTGGAAGTAACCGTGAATTGACTATAGTAGAGTATTTCACATAACAAACACAATAAGAAAACTTTCTCGTTAGTCAACCAAAAGGACTTCACTGACAAATAGATTTTTTTTTTTTTTTAATTTTTGAACTTTTAAAAGTTGGCCAACTGGTTAACTGTTCTCTGTTAATTTTTTTCTCGTTGACATTTTATTAGATACCAGTCCTGATAGCTACAGAAATAATTACTGGAACTTTTGCAGTTCTCATTTTCACATACCAAATGCTAAATAGATTTTCGTGAACGGAAAAGTACGGTTGAGGAAACCCAATTTCACTTTTGTAATAATAAAAGTGAATTTTTTTTGGCTATGCATAGTTTTTGTACAGTAAAGTTTAAAATTGTCTAACTTGTATGCAGCTATGCGTCTGTAATGGTTATGGTTATTATGCGTGGTTGTGGCAAGTAACATCGTACGTAAGATATTCAACTCTTAATGCCATAAGCATAATTATGGTAATTTAGATTACAACACAGGCATACGAAGGTAGAAATAAATTAATTTAATATATAAAAAAAATCCCACTTGCTAGGAAAATAATAATTTTTTACGAAAAATCGCAAGCGAATATTGCATCCTTAATTTCTTTAGAATTTAGAGTTACAGCATAAGAAAATGAACATTGCAAGTGTTATATCAATTGTAGGAAGGCTGCTGCGCTTGTGTTGTGTAGCGTGCGTGTATACGTAATGTTATTGCCAATTGTACCCCAGCCCTAACTTCGGTAGTGTTGTGTAAATATTGTTACGCGCTAACTGCTTTGTCCTGCGCGAACGAGTGGAAGTGAAGGACAGAGTATTTAGATGATTTACAGACGCGAGCGCGCTATCAGTTGCAACCGGAGACGCGGCGGCCTTTCACAAAGGAATGTTCACAAATCCTGCCTTTAATGCCTATCAGGGCGCGTGCCGCTCCCGAACCATGGGTATCGAGTGTCTTTGAGGCATCTGAAGAAAGGTCTGGATTACTAACCTCGTCTCTCTCAGCTAGACTCAGAGTGCGGCGAACCTTCCAGGTCAAGGCCAGTGGCTATAAAGGCGCGTCGGGTCTCCGAACCAGCAGTCGTTCAATGGATGAGTTTCAGTGATAGACGACTAGCGAGAAGAGAAGTGCGCGGCGAGAGAAGTGACCAGCGGGAGGAAAACCTACGACTACTAACATGAGAGCAGTGAAGAGTACGACTGCAGGCTGGACTATTGGACTGGATACGTGAGTGAAAGACATTACAAATGATGACAACAGATAGACTGAACGTGTGTTAACGATGAGTATGAGTTAATTGACTGTAGCCAAACAGAGGCATTAAGGACGTTAGTTATAGTTAAAATAGACATTAAATATTGCGCTCACTGAAAAACTAAAATATTTACAGCGGAGATAGTTAATTAACAATAGTATATGCCGTAAAACACGTTTAAGCGAGTGGTATTCGGTCGCTCAAATAGCAAATTTCAGTTATCACATTGAAACAGTTTCAGTATTCAGTCGAATTTTAACTTTTGCAGAAACTATTTGCAGTTTCAATTTGGAATGTAGGAAACTCAGACTATAGTACACAATTCGCCTTCTGCTTGAAGTTGCACTATGTACCTACCTGTATTACCTACCACGAGTACTTACGCCAACACGTCAGCCAACTAGGCAGTCTAAACTTTGCATGAAATCTTGTAACAGCGTTCTATAATGATGGGAGGAAACTTTATCTTATTGAGAAAAAAAAATGCAAGTAAATATGAATTCGTTGAAAACGTTTCGAATACTTATTTCAAACAAAATTGAAGGAAAAGCTAAACAAATCCAAACCCTCTCGCAGCATACGAAGTGATATAGGGAGATGAGGAAATAAGAAAACTGAAATCCCTACTCGGATGTGATACGAGAGTGCGAGGGGAATTACATAANATGCAAGTAAATATGAATTCGTTGAAAACGTTTCGAATACTTATTTCAAACAAAATTGAAGGAAAAGCTAAACAAATCCAAACCCTCTCGCAGCATACGAAGTTATATAGGGAGATGAGGAAATAAGAAAACTGAAATCCCTACTCGGATGTGATACGAGAGTGCGAGGGGAATTACATAAAAGGAAGTAACGTAAAACTGCGGATATACTTTACAAATGCACCATACACGAGCAAAATGGCATGTAATGGTTTATTTAGCTGCACGCACTGTAGTTTTTCTAATATAAAGCATATACATAGTACTTCAAGATGGGAAAAACTTAATTTAAGTTAAGTTCTGCGAAATTAAGTTCCTGAACTGCAGGTCACGACAAAAAAATTAAAGTAGTTATGATTTAATATTAAAATAGACCGTGCTTACGATTGCGAGAAGCTTTTTCCAAAATGAAAACGCGGTTGAATTAATAGAACTAGATAATATAGGATCTCAAGGAAAAGCCATGAGTAAAAAAAAAAAAAAGCAGTGAGAGAAGGAAAAAATTCAAGAGGAATTCTACACAAGAGATGACCTTCAGATAGGTAGAAGTTTAATTTAAGAACTGGTTTTAATGACTATTCCTTATAGTGGACGGAGGAACGTAACAATACTGGCGATAAGAAAATTTTGAGAAAAATTCATTGGTCAAACAAGACAACTCTGTTTTAACAGAATTACATTTTTACATAAATTTGTTAAAAGTTCTCATTTTCCCGTTTTGTAAAAAAAATATACACAANTCGATAAGAAAATTTTGAGAAAAATTCATTGGTCAAACAAGACAACTCTGTTTTAACAGAATTACATTTTTACATAAATTTGTTAAAAGTTCTCGTTTTCCCATTTTGTAAAAAAAAATGTACACAATAAAATGGTTTTTACTATTTTATGTAATTACATCCATCACTTACGCCACACCCAGGATCATAACAAATTCAAAAGATTTTTTTNGTTTTTACTATTTTATGTAATTACATCCATCACTTACGCCACACCCAGGATCATAACAAATTCAAAAGATTTTTTTTCTCAGTCCCAATAAGCAACAATGCTTTGTCAGAACTCTGAGGACGGCACAAATGTATACTCGAACTGAAGACAGGGATGAAGTGAGATGTCTGTATTCTCCGATAGGCCTACAGCAATACCAATTGCATTAGTATCTGATCTTCACTTACCATCGTCCCGTTGGTCCTGGCTACACTGGCAAAGCTTACTGTGCTCTGCGGTGTTTGTTATTGGCTGGCCGTCGGCCAATGAAGTCGCGCTTTGGTTGTGTACCAATTCTTGTGTCGCGGCGCACGTTACAAGTTTTACAATCCATCGTGCTCATTTAAGATATGATTGAAAAGGACGGTTTTATCCTAACAAACAGAATCGTCGACTAGTTGTAGCTTTTTTTTTACTAATATCCCGATAAATCGCAGCAAAACAGTAAAACTTGCGTGTCTTCAAGGGCAAATAAATTTCCATATAAACGTAGCAGCTATTATAAACGAGCATATAACTCAAAGGGCTGGTCATTTGAATAATCTACCTATTTTATCCCATAGGTCAGGGGTCATGCGTTGGGGCTTTATTCTGACGGCAAGAGATAAAGAGGAACATGGTAGCATGTTACATCGTTTCTTGAGAAAGCGATCAAGGATTTCAAAGATTGTTTCGATCACAAATGCGCTTGAAAACATCTCGAGAAATACACGATGAGTATAAAAGAATACCACAAATTTGAAGTTCTATAATATCAAAACCAAACAACCTACAACCTTGATTGACCAATCAAATGAGCCGTGAAGTTTGTTTACCATACATCCATAAATGTTCAATGTGACCACCATGAGCGGCCCGAACGACATCTACGCGANTGTTTACCATACATCCATAAATGTTCAATGTGACCACCATGAGCGGCCCGAACGACATCTACGCGATAATCAAACCCGCTCCACGCTCTTGTCAGCATGCCCGGTGTTACAGGTTGGGTGGCGTTCGTAACTCTCGGTTTGAGGGGGCGAGGGGCTAGCGAGCTCGCATTCAACCCGTCAATGTGAAGGGGACGGTCTGATGTTTCCTTTATGGCGTGCCAACCCATTGGCACCTAGCTGTTCGCGGATACCTGAACGAGAAGTTGCCGCAACGCTGGATTGGTCAAGGAGTAACTGGTGACCAGGCTCTTCATCACCGGCCCCCAAGAAGCCCGGATCTTACCCCGAGCGATTTTTCACTTTGGTGTTTCATAAAGGATCGAGTGTTTCGTCCACCGTTGCCGGCTAACATTGACGACCTCAAAACGAGAATTAGGGACGCCATCCAAACCGTAACACCGGACATGCTGACAAGAGTGTGGAACGAGTTCAATTATCGCGTAGATGTCGTCAGGCCGGTCGTAGTGGTAAGATAGAACATTTATGAAGATATGGTAAACAAACGTCACGGTTCCGCGGTTCATTTGATTGGTCAATCAAGGCTGTGGGTTGTTTGGTTTTGATATTGTAGACCTTCAAGGTTGGGGTATTCTTTTATACTCTCCATGTATTTGCAGGTTCTGTCCTACTCGGCACGTACGTGCAGTGACGTTTGCAGAAAGACAGATGACGCAACTCATTTTGGCTCTCTCCTTGCACACTCCACACTCTATTACGCAACGCGCTGCAGTGGAGAGCAGAGATCGTGGTACGTGTGTGT
>NQII01003212.1:235145-250284 GCA_002778355.1 Clitarchus hookeri
ATATATATATTATTGAGGCAATTCTTTCATCGTTTATTTTGTGGCAAAGTTAATAATGTTGTGACAAGTTAACTAATGTTAACCCTTTACAAAGTCTTGCATAACTGTATTGCAAACATACTATTTAAGTGTTAATGTCAAAAAAGCCTCTAAGTAATGCTGCCGCAACCAAAAGTTGTATTACGATAAAATTAACAGGAAGAACAAAATATTGCGTGTTTCTGCGACATTAAAGAAATGTCCAACAAACACAAGGTTACACTGACTTGCGTAGTAAAATAGCGGATAGTAGTTAATACTGATAACCTCGTATAATGAAACCACTGCATTACATTTTTTAAGCATAATATGATATTTAAACGTACCTTAGATCAGCTCCCAAGCATTGCAAAGCAGTTTACATGTGTCCAATATGCATATTATTCTAGATCATACAGTTTTTCGACATATGCAGTTTGTCGTTATATTGCTGTTGTCGCAACCAAATGTTCTATTAACGCTAGAAAAGCATTAAAGTATTTGTAGAGCATAAAGTATTTCCACGTAACGAAAGAGTACTGCAGTGTGTCATTATGTTGTCTTCAATAATAATGAAACTTGTTCAGACACGTCCAGATAGCGCAGTTGGTAATACGTGGGAATCAGTAAAGTGGAGAATAATAAGCACTTACGGCGCAGGTTTGTTTCCTCTGCTACCTGTCTTTTATTTTTCCTTGGTAATATTTCTTTTCGTGACAAAATAATAGTACCTTATCGAAATCTGTTTTGCCGCAACATAAATGCCACCTTAAAGTTGACAGTATAGAAAGGATATAATGTTCTTGTGTTATTATCTTAATGTTACCACAACGTAATAACTTAACAGTATATTATATTAACAGCAACNGATATAATGTTCTTGTGTTATTATCTTAATGTTACCACAACGTAATAACTTAACAGTATATTATATTAACAGCAATATTAGTTACTGACGGCTAACAGATAACAAAATAATTAATGTTGTAGTAACATTAATACTGTTGCCACAACATTAAACTTTTTTCTGTGTACGTTTTAATGTATGAAAGAATAGGTCTTAGTTGCGTGGATAACCTAATAGCTGCAGGAACGATAAGTTTTTTGTTACAGTTGCA
This sequence comes from Clitarchus hookeri, assembly GCA_002778355.1. NCBI lineage: Eukaryota > Metazoa > Arthropoda > Insecta > Phasmatodea > Phasmatidae > Clitarchus > Clitarchus hookeri. The sequence goes on from NQII01003212.1 coordinate 236,282, forward strand.
AAGAGAGTTTCGTGCGGACTCGGCATTGTTCGTCCCCTAAACCCAAAGCTATAAGAAATGCGGAGACTTTCCGAATTTTGTATTTACGGACTTAACTAAGTTTTTCGTCATTACGGATTGCATTTCCGTCTTATTGACTGTACGTTTCCTTAAAAAATTCCCTTAAATATGCGGAAATTTTTAACAGCTCGCTATTGTAGCGTTTATAAGAAAGTCACCTGTGATTTCAAAATAAACATCCTAAAAAAAAAAAAATGGGAGGCATGATTCTGTTCAACAATGTGCAAAACACATGACGTTGTGTTTTTGCATATATGCTGCAAATTCATTAGCTTGTCTTCCCTATGAGAGCATCCCTAGTTTACGGTATTAAGATGTTGCACGTAAGAAATGTTATTAATGCGTGCTTTGCTTACGCTGATACAGTTCCTGTTTTGTTATCAAAATGTGTATGCTCTATGGTTATGTTGGATGATTCCGATATGAACCAGCCATATTCTACACTGTAAAAAAAATGTGCATTTATACAAAGAATGATTTGGGAACTATCTACTAAAATTATATATGAAACACTACGAGGAAATTAGAGCGTNGTGCATTTATACAAAGAATGATTTGGGAACTATCTACTAAAATTATATATGAAACACTACGAGGAAATTAGAGCGTGTTTTCCAAAACTTCACTGGAGAAAGCATAAAGCTAACGAAGAACTTTTAGAAGAGAGTAATAGTGACTGCTAATTTATTATAAGCATTGCGCTACATAAATAATTTTGCACGTCACATAAAACAACGCTTTTTAACGACACTTTATTTCAATTGTACAATCACATGAACATTTTTGGAGTCTTATTTACAAATAATTATTTTTAAAAGGCATAAAAAACTTTACAGTGTAGAATTCTTTCCACGTGCAGTTGGGCCTATAAAATTTTATTTTTGACGAATACCGCTCCATTCCGTTAATGCGAATTACATCAATTCCTTCCCCATTGGACCGTGTTCCTTAATACCCTTAGCGCATCGATGGAAGCAAAGATTGAACTAACTACATGTACAGGAACAGAAACAACGTTAATGTCGTGTAGAGTTTTCCGTTACAGCCACATCTCTAAAAGTGATTCCTGGGCGTGTGCTTTTCTTGAATAGTCCACAGCAGATCGCCAGTTTGATGCACAGCTTTTGCCCCATTTAACTGGATTGTGTGTACAGTTCGCCATAGTTCATAATTCACTTAAACTGCATTCCCCTCCCATTTCCCTTTTCACCCACAGGCCCGCAACCCGTTATTTCAATAGACGTAATTTCATTTCCTAGCATCTGTTTACGAGTTCCGACGATATACTGGCAAAGAAAAAACACTTGTTTTAAAAAACCAGTCTGTGATTTTTTTTTTTGNGTTTACGAGTTCCGACGATATACTGGCAAAGAAAAAACACTTGTTTTAAAAAACCAGTCTGTGATTTTTTTTTTTGTCTCTCGTCAATTTAGATTATGTATGCAAATTTTCTTGCAAATTAGTGAAATATCTATATGGTTNGTTTACGAGTTCCGACGATATACTGGCAAAGAAAAAACACTTGTTTTAAAAAACCAGTCTGTGATTTTTTTTTTTTTGTCTCTCGTCAATTTAGATTATGTATGCAAATTTTCTTGCAAATTAGTGAAATATCTATATGGTTNTTTTTTTTTTTGTCTCTCGTCAATTTAGATTATGTATGCAAATTTTCTTGCAAATTAGTGAAATATCTATATGGTTACATGTAAGATATATTATTAGAGACCTGCAAAATTCGCGTTATTATATGGCATCAGGATAAACTTCACAGTGCTGTATATACTCAAGCCGGCTTCGGTTCTCCATTGGCTGCAGCATAGATGTGAAGTCACTCTTTTTTTAACTAGACTCCACGTGATTCGACTACACAATTGTGAAGTGTCCATTTACTGGCTCGGAGTTACCCAAAGCTTGTCAAATAAAGTATGGTACAATGACAAACTTATTGCAAAAGTACGTGTGTTTGAAGTTTAACGTGTCCCACAAATAACAAAGCTAATTTTGCAGGTGTCTATCTATAATAAAGAAAATATCATCCGAAACGAACGGGTTCATCGAGTCATCTAGCCTTTAAAAAATGTTTAGTTAATGCTCCCTCTATCGGTAGTTTAATGGGACATTAGCCTAGGACAACATGTATTCTGTGTAAGAACCACAGGAAAGACAAGTGTGTGTGTGGTTTTGGCGTGTGCGTGTGGGTGTGTNTGTATTCTGTGTAAGAACCACAGGAAAGACAAGTGTGTGTGTGGTTTTGGCGTGTGCGTGTGGGTGTGTGTGCCGTTTCTAATTTTAAGATGAGGTTCTACTTTCGCTTGTAAGCCGCCTCTAGACATTTCAGTATGTTTTTTAGAGGCAGATGACGTTAACTGTAAAAGAAATGCTTCGAAAATATAACACAAGGTTTAAGTTTCTTTTCGATAATTCTAAACCTCTTACAAAATTTATATTCTGTATTCATTACATACTCTGCTAGACGAAGTACGTAATTACATTTTTTTATGACTGTGGAATCAATAAAAAAATTTGGAAGTTACAAAATTTGCAGAAGTCTGTTTGATTTAAATATTAAACTTTTTGCGGCTCTGAAAGTCTACCACACTAAGCTGCTAAATCTTTAAATAGAAAACATTCTGTAACATAAACACTGCCACTCGAACTGTATCAACTTCAGACTATGAAATCTTGGCAAAATAGCATTTTTTTTTCAGGATTGCTTTCTATTTAAATAAATTTACAACGGTATATATATATTATATATATTACTTTAAGAAAACTTCACTGCTGTGAATTTTACTTCAAACTGTAATATTTGTATTAATGCGAAGCATTACATTTTGCTTAATTTTCTATTTTATAGTTAATGGTTTCAGTCTTCTTTGCTGCATTCATGTTAAATATATTTTTTTTATTTTTCTGTAAATTTATATTTACAATTTTACAGACCAAAAATTATTGCGTACTTATGTATTTAGCTTCTGAACAGTTGAGAGTTCACGACTGCATAGTACAAATAAAAATTAAATACTTGCTGTAGCATTACAGGTACCAAAACTGTGGTCCAGTTATAAATTTACATTAAAAAAAAAAATTTTATCAATACATGTGCTAAACAGTTTCCTTGATTGATAGTTTTTGTCATTCATTCTTCGTAAAGTAAACAGTGGATAGAACCATAACACATTCCTTGGTTTCTCTACGCCAGGAGGTTCAGAACTCGTACTCAACTCGTGCACAAAGATGTTCGTCTAAACCAGGGAAGCAGCTGACAACAGTTGAAATTTAAATACTGATAACAACTTATCAGAATGTATAGAGATATTATGTTAGAGCTTCAGTAATCTGGAAGCACATAAGTGGTGAGGAACTGAGGAGCTATGAAAGGGACCATGCCAATCAGCATTTATCTGGACTCTTTGTGAACATTGTCTTGCTTTAGCTCAGAAAATTTAACCAACCGAACTAACCCTACCAANTCTGGAAGCACATAAGTGGTGAGGAACTGAGGAGCTATGAAAGGGACCATGCCAATCAGCATTTATCTGGACTCTTCAATGTGAACATTGTCTTGCTTTAGCTCAGAAAATTTAACCAACCGAACTAACCATACCAATTTCTGTGCAGACTTTTGTATGCGCATTACCGCTCTGCTAACAGCAGTTGAGAATTCCGAGAACCTGTGTATAAGACATTCAATGCAGAAATATTTCAAAGACAGGTGCTCAACTCGGAAATCGGTCAAAAAGGCTTGTGTGTTGAGCTGCTTATAAAGTCGCATATGTTCAGTTTATCATCGGAAACTCTCGTTTTGCATCGCACTGCAGATGATTATTCCTGTATTAAAACTTGACTTGACTTCCATAAGAGTGTAACTGACGAAGGCGGATTCACACGCTTCTTGTGATTTCTGTTCTGTGGGAGTGATTTAATTTTCAAATATAATCATGAAAAAGACTGTTATGATTGGTCATTCGTCTAAGCGAGACTGTTGGATTGTGACTAACAACACACAGGGCTACCGGATTATGAATAATTCCCTGGGATTCACCGAAATAACTGAATTTTTTTCCTGAACGACTACGATTCACCCAAAACCAAAAGTTCTTTCACATTTGTTTATCATGTATAAACCTAAAGTACGGTTTCAAGGCCTTGACCAACGTTCGGCCTCGAATTGGTAAACCATTTTGACTTCCATCAAAAGCAGGCAGCAAATTTAAATCACGTGTCCTGTATTGATAACGTAGATATCTGCCATCAGAACACCTGAGCAAAAGTATGCGTTGTAAACCAGGACAACATGAAAAAATTAAAAAATAGTTCCATTAACTTTTTTAGAAAATCGCAGAACAATCAGAGGAGTTCGCTAGAGTTCCCAGAATGCACCTGTTCTCCAGTTCGTGCTGCCTGCTACCAATTGCAATATGTTCCCGATAGAAGTAATGTGCTGGTCGTTGCACACACTTTCTACATGCCCCTTTCTCCCATAAGAAATCTCGCTTTGTTCGTGACCTGAGTGGAATTCACCTTACCCATGTCCGATGCATAACCAATGAAGGAAACGACGTCGGCAAAGAGTGTCTTCTTCGCTGCGACTTCTATGTCTTTCCTTCAGTGCACCGACGTGGAGCCAACTGGATCATACTACACGCTATTCACCTCTTACTAACCACTGAGCGCTGCGTCTCAACTGAGCACTTATCACTATCGGCATCCTTCGCGAAGGCCGCTGGAACGTGGCACGTCGTGGAACACCGCAGCGATGGTACGGCAGGCATTTGCACTCCTTTTCACAATGTGCAACTAATTTTAAGAGAGTGTGAGCAAGCGGCTTGATGGTACTTTTTCTTGCTGACCTTGCCTAGGCTTCCCCATTTGACCATGTAAACGTCGTGTCTCCCTCATGCAATAGTGTTATATCGTCTGGGTTAAAAGCCACAGGATGTACGCCGTTCGTATTTCTGGCCCAGTTATACCTCTCATGAGTTTAACGTTCAAAATTACCTGTGATAGTAAAAAAAAAAAAAAATCTCACGGAGATGCGCTTGCATAACAAATGAAATAATAACCATTCCCTTAATGCCCTGTGCAAACGACCTGTAATGGGCAGTTGTGAATCAAACAGTTTCGAAATCACAGCTGTCAATTTTTATGTACGCGACCTATGCTCCACGTTGTCACCGTCACGCTTTCAATCGTGAACCCAGCTTGTTACTTGTTGCGCGTCAGCGGGGGACAGCTTTCTGGGCGAAACTCGAGCACGCGGCCAACTCGCCAACTACCCAACAGGGGGTAATTTTACAGCCCCTGGTTGATGGGCTGCAAATCCTGAGGAACTGGGGTTCCCCCCTCCTTCCNTTCGTATTTCTGGCCCAGTTATACCTCTCATGAGTTTAACGTTCAAAATTACCTGTGATAGTAAAAAAAAAAAAACTCACGGAGATGCGCTTGCATAACAAATGAAATAATAACCATTCCCTTAATGCCCTGTGCAAACGACCTGTAATGGGCAGTTGTGAATCAAACAGTTTCGAAATCACAGCTGTCAATTTTTATGTACGCGACCTATGCTCCACGTTGTCACCGTCACGCTTTCAATCGTGAACCCAGCTTGTTACTTTTTGCGCGTCAGCGGGGGACAGCTTTCTGGGCGAAACTCGAGCACGCGGCCAACTCGCCAACTACCCAACAGGGGGTAATTTTACAGCCCCTGGTTGATGGGCTGCAAATCCTGAGGAACTGGGGTTCCCCCCTCCTTCCTCGTACGACGCAACTAAAATCATCCCCAGAAGCCGCGAACCCGCGGGTATCCAGGCAACGCGGACCCGCGCGCGCACGCTCACCCCTCGGTTTAACATCCCTTGTTCCCACGGAAGGGGCTCCCGACTGTGTCGCCGAGGTAAACGACAGGCCGGCCTCCGAACGCTGGTTTACTGCGCGACCAGCCATCCCGTCGAGAACGACCACGGCCGCCCCTGCGAATGTTTGCCCGGCGCCATATTTACGATCCGTTAATGGTATAAATAACCGCGCGCGCGGGTGGGTAGGGGAAGGAGGAAGGGCGGTTGCAGGTCGCTTGGCCGCCGCGTCGAAATTGCCCAATCCCATCTGCTTTACGCCCGGCACTTCGGGGCCTCCCCCCCCCCTTCCGCCCTCCTTCCTCCCTCTTCCGTACGTCATGCCTCGGTGGCCAGCCGAGAGATGTTGTGTCTCGATTAAGATGGAAGTGGCGTGCGTTCCAATGGAGCACTCCACCCGACTTTACAGCTCACGCACAACTCATTTAATTAAAATGGAGCGCACGCGAATACGAAAACTGCCAGAAGAAGTACGCTTTGTTCTTCACACGAAAGAAGAATGAATGTACTTTGTAACACTGTAAAATAGCAATTAACATATTTACATGTTAAAAATATTATCAATCAATTAGAGTTTATTTTCAATCAAAATTTAATGGTATATCCAGGCTCTCTGCGCCAGAAGACCCCTTTTGCAAGAAAACCTTCTTCAAGTAGGACAGTAATATCAATTACTATAGTTGTATGTAAGAAAATACTGGTATCATTTTTAACTATTTCTAACAAAGTATGTTATATATTTTTGCTTTAGTTATAAAAATGGTGACTTTAGTCAATTAAATATATGTACATAAAATCAATTATTAGAAACGTTTGTGAACGTTTTTACTTTTTTTTGAAAATACGTATGACATTAATCATTATTATGATAATCTTGCTTGATGAAATTCTTTGTTCTGAAAAATGCGTTTTATGAAGCATATAAAATAGAAATACGCTTGCGTGCTGATTAAAAAAAAAATTGTAATAAATATTTTTTTTTACTTTTTAATAAGTAAATTCTTGCAAAACTATTTCAGTATTACGAAATATACATATGTTCATTCATAAACAAAATAGATAATACCTTTCTGAAAATTCTGGTAGTGTATATGTGTGAATTTCTATTGAGTTGTGCATGTTGTGCGTACATCGAAAGCCACTCTCCTTCCACATTAACATTAAACCTGGCTAATATTGGTTTTACGGAGTCCAATAAAAAAAATCATGAATCGTATTTAGGCGTTGAAAAAAATTTCAAATTGTTTAAATTATATACAATGTAATTTTCAACAAACAATGAAACAAAATCCATGATTTTTTTCAGTGGCCACAAGTAAAAATACAACTTTATCGCTTCCTTGGGAAACGCACAAACCATAATAACTAACTCGCATTCACGAAAGTGGCGGGGCCGCGGTGGTGCAGTGCACAGAATACTCGCTTCCCTACAATGCGAACCGGGTTCGATTCCCGGCGGGGTCGCCACCGGATTTTCTCGTGTGGTAATCGTGCCGGACGATGCCGCTGGTCGGTGGGTTTTATCGGGGCTCTCCCGTTTCCTCCACCCCTTCGCTCCGGCGCTGCTCCATACTCACCTCACTTCACCCTCGTCGGCTCTCAAGATCTCGATGTTCAGAGCCGCCCAAATCTCTCTGCTCCACTCTCCACGAAAGCGGCAATGCTCTGTGAAAAAATAAAAGTGCCATCACCTAATTCAGGCAGAATTGTAAGGTTTGGTAGGTGCTTAAAAATCTAAGCCTTCATCGCCGGATGATATGACGTGACATGGTGGGATTTCAGTCGAAACTTAACAACGAAGTCTTAACTGTAATGCGCCTTTTCGAGAGATTAATAAAATCTTAATTACTACATGCGACTATCNACTTAACAACGAAGTCTTAACTGTAATGCGCCTTTTCGAGAGATTAATAAAATCTTAATTACTACATGCGACTATCAAATAACGCATCGAGTGCATACATATTTATTTACTGATGGAAGTAACTTAAAAATTAATTTACAACAGAATATTTAACTCAGAGGGTTTTACACAAATCCATATATCTCATGAAAAGATGAGCGATGTTTAACCTGTGTGGGGTACATTGCAGTTTGCGTGAAATATGCGTTTCCTGTTAAAGCGTCCGCGATCTATTTCCATGTGTAAAATAAATAAAGTTAGAGACGAGTCCTGAGTACCACTTTAAAGACATCTCGCGCGTTGAAAACATCGTTTTGAGGCTGAATAAATGTGCAATATCAGAAAATAAATTTAATTTATTTTATAAATCAAGTATGCTTTCAGTACGATTCCCTTTATTCAGTTCGCGCGTCGCTTCTTTGGTGACGTATTGTGTTGATTACATGACAGACAACAGCATCATTTCTAAAGGCAGCACTGGGAAATATTTTTCCTGTTGAACAAACAGTTTTTCTCTGTCAGTTTTCACTGGAGTTATAAGTGATATTATCGTTACAATTGAGTACAAAGAATATATATATAATGTTTTATTTTTTATTACTTGTCAACTACTTCAAATTTTGCTAAAAATAACTACAAAGAGTGTAGTTAAAAAGGGAGAAATTTATTTCGACACGTAATGCTGAAATCTGTGGAAACGTGAATATTAATATATATTACGAGTTTTAATATATGTATGTGCTCCCTAAACTTTTTTAAATTAGATTATAGTGCTAAGAGCAGGTGTTTTTTGTGTACTTCAATAAGAAAACACAATATAATTTCATTTTCAATCATGATTATATCGTACACCATAGAATATGTTTACTGTAAGAGAAAGTCGAAGAATTAATATGGTCGTTGTTCTAGCTCCATCATTTCTGCATTTGTAAATTTTGCAGCATTTCCACGCAGGTTGTATTCGACCATTTTTATCTCAAGGATCGACCACTCGGTGAAAACACTATTTTATTTTCCTGCCCTAAATAATTCAGCGTTTTTTTTATACTGCCCGATGCATCCTTACAACACCGCTGATTGTCTAAACGTTCTCGCAAATCGAATACAAAGTCGAATTCGCGTCTCTCTCGGGGTTGATGAAATCAGCGTGCCGAAGGACGAAGCCGAAATAGTTTTTTTACGTCTTCGCAGAAAATTCTCGGTATATCTCGGCGCACGGATTTATGTCGAGATAGGCAGTTCCTTCTCGGAATAGCATCAATTCCAGCCGGCCTCCCTCGAAGCTGTTGTATTATATCTCAGTCGAGGCTCCCTCCAGGATTTAAAGAGCTGAAGAGGAAACTGAGAATGGAATAAAACAAAATCGCGATTCAATAATCCGACGTAGGCACGCGAGTTTCGAATATCCGGAGAGTGGGAGGAAGAAGGGAGTATGGAGCGTCTCAAAAGAAGCATCCCCCCTCCCCCTACAATAAAGCGTTGTAGCATGGTTCCCAGAGTTACGTGCTCAGAGAGTAATGATAGGCACTCAAAGGACTCCCAGTCACGTGCGTATGCCATTACCATTCACAGTAAAAATTGTTTGTAGGTTTCACATATAATTATTTGAAAAAAAAAAAGAGTCCAATATATTTATGTGCCGCGATAAGTCAAACATTGAATTTTTTACAAAACACTGTTGCGTGAAACATACAAACTCATACACGTTTATTCATGTTTATGATAAATCTAAATCCTACGGAAATTTTTTGTGCTGTTAAAAAAATCTAATCTTGGGAAATATTTTTCTAACAAATCGTTCGCNTCCCAGTCACGTGCGTATGCCATTACCATTCACAGTAAAAATTGTTTGTAGGTTTCACATATAATTATTTGAAAACAAAAGAGTCCAATATATTCATGTGCCGCGATAAGTCAAACATTGAATTTTTTACAAAACACTGTTGCGTGAAACATACAAACTCATACACGTTTATTCATGTTTATGATAATTCTAAATCCTACGGAAATTTTTTGTGCTGTTAAAAAAATCTAATCTTGGGAAATATTTTTCTAACAAATCGTTCGCNTCTAAATCCTACGGAAATTTTTTGTGCTGTTAAAAAAATCTAATCTTGGGAAATATTTTTCTAACAAATCGTTCGCAAGAATGCAAAAAAAATTTTACAATGTGTTGTTTGCGTGTGCAAACGTTTTTTGGGGGCTCAGACTTAACTTATTCAACGTGCTCGTTGTTAACTGTAGGCATTGGTTTATGATTTTTGTACGTGGAAGTGTCTTCTCAACGTGGTTTAATGACTCGTGTCGCATTTTATATGCACGCCTTACAGTTAGTGCTTACTTCCCGTACTACCCACAACTGCTTGGAATGAAGTACGGAACCTGCATTTTAATTAATGGGAATCTACGTGTCACATCCAGATCCACACATTGTTTGTTTGTGGTCGGTTCATTTGTTAAAAAGCCTTGATCTGTTGCAATCCCTGACTTGCCGCATCTTTTTTTTTTTTGTGATAAATAGAGATAATAAAAATTTCAAAAATTATTATACTCACTTAATGATAGTTCATCATTGAATTATTTGTTAAAGAACATACGTTTATTAACAAGAAAATACTGTTTTATTTTCATGTTCTTTGGTTTCTTTCCTAAATGGTAACTTCCGCACTTACCCAGTTGGTCAAAGCTATTATTTCCGATGAAAATGACAGAAAAAAGTTATCAGTCATGATTAAGATAGCTCTAAAAAAATTCTTACACTAATTCATTTAAAATTACCTTCAATTTTCTTTAGATAACAAAGTTAAATTGTAACCATAAGTATCGCACGAACAGGCCAGTGCCATAGATAGCAACTAAATTACTTAATATAGTAAAGTACGTAACTTAAGTTTATTCGCACCAGTGATGAATTTAAATTTTGAGGGTAAATCGCGAATTTGAACAAAACATCTGCGAAAGGTTGCATAGAAAAATTTTATAGAACGCCCTTTACATCCGTCATTCATGTGACGTAGATAAGAGGGAGGAAAACAAATTGGTTCATCTCGATCCTCGCATTATCACACGATAAAACACTGTTTCCACAGCGTCTGTGTGAATGTTGCCCAATAAGCCGTTCATCCAACCAACCAATCTACTTCTGATATCTGAAACTACGGGTGTTCTCGGAGTCCCGAAAAGACCACGGTGGTGATTTGTCATGCCTAGTTATCGACACGACCTCCAGACCCGAGAAGAGATCGGTGATTAAACACTGTGAAAACATATTTGTACTTTANATGTGACGTAGATAAGAGGGAGGAAAACAAATTGGTTCATCTCGATCCTCGCATTATCACACGATAAAACACTGTCTCCACAGCGTCTGTGTGAATGTTGCCCAATAAGCCGTTCATCCAACCAACCAATCTACTTCTGATATCTGAAACTACGGGTGTTCTCGGAGTCCCGAAAAGACCACGGTGGTGATTTGTCACGCCTAGTTATCGACACGACCTCCAGACCCGAGAAGAGATCGGTGATTAAACACTGTGAAAACATATTTGTACTTTAACAAGTAAAATCCTTGGAAGCCTGTTGTGAAAAAAAAAAAATCTTTTCCAGTACTACAAAACATTTCCTCGTTAAACAAATGCAATACATGGATATGTAATTTTACAAATTTTTTACACATCATACGATTGTATTTCAAGTTAAATGATTGAGAAGTGGGAATCCAATGTTTTGTGATCTCGCGAACCACTGCTATGAACTAGTAAGAGTGAAATGGGGGTGGAAAAAACTTTCGAAATATATGAAGAAAATTATATTTTGGCGGCACCGAGGCTCGAATCAGCACCCTGCGTGTCACAAACCTACGAATTTTACTTCAGCAACTACTTAGTGTTACGACACGTAAGCGACTTTCATCCGAGCAAAATTGTGTTTACTAAAAAAGGGCAAGAGTATAATGTCTTATCTTGCAAAGTATTGAAGTCAGCGACTTGGAAAATTACTGCACTTCACAACTTCACTGAAAGTCTGCGGGCAAATCGCACATTTGCATCACTGTAGATCTATAATTGCACAATCAATTTTTTTATAAATGGTTGCTTCGAAAGAACAGTTATTAGCATTGCATACCTACAGAATTTTACCTTAATGTGTTTGGTTGGTTATAAAATAATTTTACACAGGGAAAATACATAAAGTCGCATAATCACATAAGCCTATCATTCATAAGAAAATAAGGTAAAAGGAAATTACGTTTATGACACTGGAAAGATCGTCATAAGGTATCATAAACACCACCCCCCCCCCCATCGTCATTTTTCACTAGCGCGCAATTCGTAGACACATCCACTTGTTTTAAGTGATATACTTATCACAAAATTTAAAAGTGTACAAATTAGACTTCGCGATTTAAGGCGATTCATTGTCAGCACAAACATTCTTCTAGATGCACAAGGTAGCCGAATTACCTGTTGCCGTCTTTGATGTAGCATAATAACAAATTATTACTGGTACGGAAATATCTGCGTCACATGCCGTAAAATCAGTCAGCGTTGGAGTAGGGACATTGGCATTGACCAATATAGGTGCGTTGTGAACTCTCAGCTGTCACAGCTCGAGCAGTGGTAAAGCAAAATGGAGGTGTCGAAGGAGCCCATTCGATGTTGTCTGCTCTATAGCTTTAATATTGACTCGTCCGCGGCCGCATCAATTCACCGAATGTATCAAGCCTGCAGGTACAATACTGTGAATGAACGCACGTCCAGGCAATGGTTCCAGAAGTTCAGGTCGGGGGATCCGTTCCTTTGTGATAAACCCCGAGGTCCTGGTTGACGAGGCTCTGAAAGCGATCATAGAAGAGGACAGCAGACAAACACGAAGCGAGCTCGCCCAACGCTCCAGGGTGTCTGATGAAGCAGTCAGACTTCACTCGCGCCGCATGGAGAAGGCGTTATAGTGGAGCAAATGGGCGCCCCACACACTGTCGGAAGGCAACAAGCAACGCGTCCATGTTCGATCGGATCGAGTGCTCGCAGGTGACTGAAAGTTGGTCCTGTACGATACTCCCAAGCGTGTAGGACATTGGTTATCGCCACGGGACCCTGTGCCTCACCCCCGCAGGACCGCCACTACACNGATACTCCCAAGCGTGTAGGACATTGGTTATCGCCACGGGACCCTGTGCCTCACCCCCGCAGGACCGCCACTACACGAGTTGAGGCAGACAGATTATTCGCCTTCTGCGCATGTACCCAACATGTATCTACCCTCAAAGGAACACAACTGTCAAAGTCACATGTTTAGCAGTTAAGAGCGTGCTTGTTCATATCTCGATTTCCAAAAGACAAGGACTTTCATATGAATAAAATGCTTTCATCAAATCCAATTTAATAAAACTGCATTGCAGATTGGTTAGAGGAAGTATACATACAAATCAAAGCACTTGTTTACTAATCAGTGTTCTAATCACAAATCCAATTCATGTCGTTTTCGTTACACTCGTCAGAAAACCAGTTGGACGTTGGGACACGGAGACTGGTCGTGCGCAGCCAGCTAGATCGGTCTGACGCATCNACTCGTCAGAAAACCAGTTGGACGTTGGGACACGGAGACTGGTCGTGCGCAGCCAGCTAGATCGGTCTGACGCATCTTTTAGTCTATGCGCCACACCCGCGCCCAGTGGTGCATTGCGAGCTGCTGCCAAACCACGAGCGCGAACCTGCACTCGCAGCAGTTGGTACGCGTGCAACAGGCACTGCAGCAGGAGCAGCCGGCACTGGCTAACCGCAAGGGCGTGCTGCTCCTTCGCGACAGTGCAAGGGCAGTGCTTGGAGCGGGGAGGCCGCGCAGGGATGCCGTGTCATCCGCAGTATTCCCCGGACCTCGCGCCGGCAGATCGCCGCGTCTTCGATCGCCCCTGGACGACCGCCTCCGTGGGAGATCCTTCGCAAGTGGGGCAGACTTGCGGCGGGCGCTCGTCGACTTCTTCACGTCCGAGACTCCGCGACTGCGCAGCTGGAGGCGCGTCGGCTAAAGCTGATGGATATCGATGCGCACTACTTCGAGGACTAACGGTATGCGACATTTGCTGTATACCATGGGGCAGCAGTGGCGTAGTGTCCAGGGCACTCGCCTCCCACCACGGCGATCCGTGTTCGATCCCCGGGCGGGCTCCCGGATTTTCGCATGTG
>NQII01003212.1:250349-282129 GCA_002778355.1 Clitarchus hookeri
CACACACACACACACACACACAAAACAAACAGACCAAAATACCAATGAAGTAGGAATACGTTGAACAATAAATTGGATTCTTAACGTTTTTGAACTTGTTGATAATTGAGCGATTAATAAATAAAAGGACACCAGGTAACTATGACTGTTAGAAATTATAGCAATACTGCTTTACTTGCGTTATCGCGAATTGAATCATAATCTATTTTCCCCGTGCTAAAATCAAATTGTTTGAACCAGCTCGAGCGATAGACGCAGTAGGTCATTAACGTATGTGCCCCGTGCGTGTGCCGACATCACGACTAACTTAAGGAGAATCTCCCTACAGCAACTGTGCATTTGAGTGCACAGATGTTAACGGAGCGATAAAGCTGTGNGACTAACTTAAGGAGAATCTCCCTACAGCAACTGTGCATTTGAGTGCACAGATGTTAACGGAGCGATAAAGCTGTGATTCTTACACCCATCAAGTTCTCCAACGCCTCTACGTGCAATGCAGTAAACTGGGGCGAAGTTTGTACGCACGCAATGGAACTCTCAGTGGTAATAGTGTAATTTTATTAATGAAATCTACACCAAATAAAAATACGGTCCTCTGCACAAGTACCATCAGTGCTGAGTTTGTATAGTTTTTAATACATGTAAAAGTCTCAAAAGTATTTTTTTTGCTGTGTGCAGTCACTTCGAAGTGATGTTTGGATCCCAAGCTAGACGATAGAGATGTTTCTTTAAATGTAAAAGTACATTGCAAACATTTATATTAGTTGTTTTAAAAACCTGAAATTCAAACAACCTGCAAAGCAGTTCAAGGAGCAAGTAGGCTGTACAAGTATCCAAAAACATTTTCTATATTTAAAAAAAAAATTTATATTTACGATATTAGACAGTAAACTTATAAAAGTGTAAGTAAATAGCAGAGCTATTTNTATTTAAAAAAAAAATTTATATTTACGATATTAGACAGTAATCTTATAAAAGTGTAAGTAAATAGCAGAGCTATTACCAAAAATATATTAACACAAATAAAAATTTTTATTTTCTCTCTATGCAAGCCAGTTTCAAAATTGTGCCGAATTTTAGGTGACTACAGCTAAATATAAATTATTTATTCCACCACAATAGATTAAAGAAATTTCTTGGAAATAATTGTGAGGTTTACTTTTGATATATGTTAATTATAGCNTGAGGTTTACTTTTGATATATGTTAATTATAGCAAGAATAAAAACTCTCAGTTTATCGAAGTAGCTTTGCCTTTTCGGCAAAAAATTTAAGATTGGAATGCTCATGTTCACGTAAGATAATGTTTGGAACTCATGATTCCATTTATGATGTATTTTTATAGCACTAATGCTCACTTGGAGACATTTGCGAACTTNTATTTAAAAAAAAAATTTATATTTACGATATTAGACAGTAAACTTATAAAAGTGTAAGTAAATAGCAGAGCTATTTCCAAAAATATATTAACACAAATAAAAATTTTTATTTTCTCTCTATGCAAGCCAGTTTCAAAATTGTGCCGAGTTTTAGGTGACTACAGCTAAATATAAATTATTTATTCCACCACAATAGATTAAAGATATTTCTTGGAAATAATTGTGAGGTTTACTTTTGATATATGTTAATTATAGCAAGAATAAAAACTCTCAGTTTATCGAAGTAGCTTTGCCTTTTCGGCAAAAAATTTAAGATTGGAATGCTCATGTTCACGTAAGAAAATGTTTGGAACTCATGATTCCATTTATGATGTATTTTTATAGCACTAATGCTCACTTGGAGACATTTGCGAACTTGGGATGTTGTTGCACGGCGCTCAGAATATCTACAGCACAAACGAGTGAGATGTGGAGAGAGTGGGAGGGTTGTGAAGGGTTTTCTNGTGCAGTTTGGAAATCGGCCAAGTTGCCTACCCGTGAGAGGAGAACATGTGAATAGGTGTGCGTGTGTGCATGTGTGTATGTGTGTGTGAAAGAGAAAGGGAGAGAGATAGTAGTGAGGGGGGTAGTGGTAGATGTGCACAGAGAGGGGACTTCAATGACCGTCCCAGCAACCCCCGCACAGGGAATCCATTCTGTCCACTCGATAGATGCCCCCCCCCCTCCATCCAGGCCGACCCCCTCTTCACAGGGTTGCAAGACCTCGCGAAGGGGCATACGAAAAGGGAGTGGTTGAAGAAGCGAAGTGGTGAATACAGAGAGAAGCACGCACGCCACTCCAACGCTACCCCTTGGTGGTTGAGGGGAAAAAAAAGAGTGAAGGGGTGGATTTCCATCCTCGTCTCACGCACCACCTCTATCATCCCGCCACACCAACTTTACCTTTTACCCTTTTATTCCGTTCTAATAATTTCGGCTTGGTAAGTTTGTTGGCACTTCCTCCCGCCCATCGCTGTGGACCCCCTCCAGGGTCGGGCGTCTAGGTAATTGTGTTAACACGGTAACACGCGGCGCCCGTGTGTTGGCTGTCGGCTGCTCGACTGCAGAAGCCAGGTTATTGGCTCGCCATACGTTCGACACGTCGCCCGATGCCGCAGACATGAGCCCCTGCGTCGTTCTCCCGAGCGAAAAACACTGGGTCGGCGAAGTGATCCTGAGCGTCTAGCACACTCACTAAACGTAGCACAGTCGCTTCAAAGGACACGGAATATTATTCAAACCGACATTGCTTAGCAATCGAAGTGCTTGGTGGAAGAAGGCCTTATCCCACACATCCATAAGAATGAGATTTATACACTCTAAGTTAGAATCACTGATATGAATCAGTGAAATAACATTCACTGAACGTCCGTTAATAAGCTACTGCCAACTGGCAAATCATGGTAATGAACTGGGAACCAGTGACTAATGGCAGTGAAATTCTCGACATTCAGTGTGAATTCTACTATCCTACTATATAATATTATAAATGTGAAAGTCTGTGTGTATGTTTCTTACCACTCAGCTCAATAACGACCGAACGGATTTTGTTCAAATTTGGTATTTAGAAACCTTAGGTCCTGGAATAGGACATATTATACTTTTTATCCCGATAAATTGTACGCATCCTGTGGAATAACAACAAAACGTAATTCTGCAATGGGTGGGAACGTGATCGAACTCAGCTCCATAACGTCTGAACGGATTTTGATGAAATTCGGTATGTAGGTAATTTAGGTCCTAGAATAGGACATTAGATACTTTTTATCCCAGTAAATTGTACGGGTCCTGTGGAATAACAACAAAACATAATTCTGCAATGGCTGGGAACGTGACCGAAATATTTTTTCCCTCTGGTGTCAGAAATTATCAGGCCGCCCAAGGACCTCTGAAATGGCTTAACGACTGCTATCAATCGATAACAACCGGGACCGAATATTTAATGTTCCCTCCGAAGCCCGGAAGCACTCTGATGTTATGCCACTAAACAGTCACCCATCCAAATGTGTGCCGCTGGGAACGTTGCTTAACTTTGGTGATCTATTAAGATCCCTCAGTCAAGCGCAAAATGTAGTACATTGGTACACTTATTTCTAAAGCTGCAACATGATGAAACTCACGTTTTAATTTTCATGCATCGACGCTGGAAAGGGTAAATGTGGTAACTACGCGATAGTTGCACTTTCATCAAGATCATTTGGATATGACGAAGCGTTGAGGCATGCTTGTCCGTTACACTGGCCACAAACTGATGAGCATTGCAACCCTACTTTTCTACATCCACAACTCGCACCACAGCCTTTCTTGCAATTGCAGAAGATAGTACTGAGTAGTTCTGCTGGTGCGGGTGGTAATAATGCTGTTGTGGGTTCCCGGATTTCGTTTTGGAATATCCACCCACATTCCTGGGGTTCTAATTCTTTCCCTACCCAAGTTTGGATCTGGCAGTAGACACGATAGATATGCTGTCGAGCTGCTGCACTTGTAAGTGGAAGAGATGGTAACTGCACCGGTTTGTTGTGTCTTGTAGATTTTATGAATTGTGTGTACCTAAAAGTGTCAATACAGTGCTAAAAAGACACGTACTCCATTTTCAAACAATGTCTCTGGGGGGCAGTTTTCTTGCTGAAATAATTGAGCTGAGTGGTACAAATCGGAATGTTTCTCGAACATTTTTATCATTCGCAGTTTTCCTTTTTTAAACAGCGCAGATGTTATGTCATATCCACTGAAGACGTGCAAAAATAAAATATGTTTTTTAGAACGAGGATATTTGTCGAATCTTTAAGACGAATATCGTGTCTCCACATTGCCCTTGCCAATTTTTTTTTTTATATTATTTCTTGGTGATGTAATTGGGTTCGTCCTATCAAATGAACTAGCAGATCAATATATTCTCAAACGATAACGGCAGTCTTTTGATGTTCAGATTCTTCAATGGCTGTTTCGATGATTAGGACATCAGCATCATCTCTGGCTTGTTTTATGAATATTTATAAATATTATTTACAAATAGATAAACCATTTAAGTCTCTCATAAATCATAACATTTTTAGTAAATAATTAATTTTATAAACTTTACTATGCATTGGATTCCACAGTTGACATAGCGTTATCCTATATACGGACAGGTGCTTCCCACTCTATCTCGAGAACGGTTAATTATATACAATATTTCCAAAGAGCAAATTTGTAGAGAATTGTATGTTCTACAAGTTTCGTAATAATTTCAAACATCATTTGAAGCATAGGAAACAAAATATTTACAAAAAAAAAACAATTTTTGCGACCTTTGACCTTGAATATCTTGACTCGTNTTGAAGCATAGGAAACAAAATATTTACAAAAAAAAAACAATTTTTGCGACCTTTGACCTTGAATATCTTGACTCGTGGACACGAAATTATATGAAACTTTTGAGCTAACTTTTAGAATGTCACAGCAAAGATTTGTGCAAATTTCCAGCTTTCTAACTTTCATCCTGAGGTTGAATCCCTATTTGACTGGTGCGATGAATGGCCGAGGGGGGAAAACTGTGTTTCCGACAAATTGAAGATATGAACTTTACCCCATTAAATTCTGAGAACGAAAGTTATGTTGTTATAAATTTATTCGCTCGGAAATATCACCGACGATCGGAAACAAAATGCGACGATCCTTCGGTCACGTCGAATCAAAAATATGCATTTAAATTAAAATGGAGGGGACTTCTATTCACTTCCATGCTGCTGCCTTAATCGATTTTAATGGTGATATATTATTTTCAGGCATGTGCGATTGTGCAGTGGACAAATAATTTTGACACAGTACAT
Source organism: Clitarchus hookeri (assembly GCA_002778355.1). Classification (NCBI taxonomy): domain Eukaryota; kingdom Metazoa; phylum Arthropoda; class Insecta; order Phasmatodea; family Phasmatidae; genus Clitarchus; species Clitarchus hookeri. Next base: position 255,579 of record NQII01003212.1, read on the forward strand.
AGTTAACATCTTTAATTTCTGTAATGCTCTGTTCAATACAAAGATGGGTGAACACTTAATCNTTTGACACAGTACATAGTTAACATCTTTAATTTCTGTAATGCTCTGTTCAATACAAAGATGGGTGAACACTTAATCAACACGCAATTTAACAATGTTCTCTACAAAAGCGTAGGTTTCTTCACCTTCAAACAATATTCAACTTTTTCTTTAAAAACACAAATAAAACGAAGTAGTGAGGGGCGGTCGTAAAGACCCAAAATCAAAGCCCTCANCCCGATGCCGCAGACATGAGCCCCTGCGTCGTTCTCCCGAGCGAAAAACACTGGGTCGGCGAAGTGATCCTGAGCATCTAGCACACTCACTAAACGTAGCACACTCGCTTCAAAGGACACGGGATATTATTCAAACCGACATTGCTTAGCAATCGAAGTGCTTGGTGGAAGAAGGCCTTATCCCACACATCCATAAAAATGAGATTTATACACTCTAAGTTAGAATCACTGATATGAATCAGTGAAATAACATTCACTGAACGTCCGTTAATAAGCTACTGCCAACTGGCAAATCATGGTAATGAACTGGGAACCAGTGACTAATGGCAGTGAAATTCTCGACATTCAGTGTGAATTCTACTATCCTACTATATAATATTATAAATGTGAAAGTCTGTGTGTATGTTTCTTACCACTCAGCTCAATAACGACCGAACAGATTTTGTTCAAATTTGGTATTTAGAAACCTTAGGTCCTGGAATAGGACATATTATAATTTTTATCCCGATAAATTGTACGCATCCTGTGGAATAACAACAAAACGTAATTCTGCAATGGGTGGGAACGTGATCGAACTCAGCTCCATAACGTCTGAACGGATTTTGATGAAATTGGGTATGTAGGTAATTTAGGTCCTGGAATAGGACATTAGATACTTTTTATCCCAGTAAATTGTACGAGTCCTGTGGAATAACAACAAAACATAATTCTGCAATGGCTGGGAACGTGACCGAAATATTTTTTCCCTCTGGTGTCAGAAATTATTAGGCCGCCCAAGGACCTCTGAAATGGCTTAACGACTGCTATCAATCGATAACAACCGGGACCGAATATTTAATGTGCCCTCCGAAGCCCGGAAGCANACCGGGACCGAATATTTAATGTGCCCTCCGAAGCCCGGAAGCACTCTGATGTTATGCCACTAAACGGTCACCCATCCAAATGTGTGCCGCTGGGAACGTTGCTTAACTTTGGTGATCTATTAAGATCCCTCAGTCAAGCGCAAAATGTAGTACATTGGTACACTTATTTCTAAAGCTACAACATGATGAAACTCACGTTTTAATTTTCATGCATCGACGCTGGAAAGCGTAAATGTGATAACTACGCGATAGTTGCACTTTCATCAAGATCATTTGGATATGATGAAGCGTTGAGGTAGGCTTGTCCGTTACACTTGCCACAAACTGAGGAGCATTGCAACCCTACTTTTCTACATCCACAACTCGCACCACAGCCTTTCTTGCAATTGCAGAAGATCGTACTGAGTAGTTCTGCTGGTGCTGGTGGTAATAATGCTGTTGTGGGTTCCCGGATTTCGTTTTGGAATATCCACCCACATTCCTGGGGTTATAATTCTTTCCCTACCCATGTTTGGATCTGGCAGTAGACACGATAGATATGCTGTCGAGCTGCTGCACTTGTAAGTGGAAGATATGATAACTGCACCGGTTTGTTGTGTCTTGTAGATTTTATGAATTGTGTGTACCTAAAAGTGTCAATACAGTGCTAAAAAGACACGTACTCCATTTTCAAACAATGTCTCTGGAGGGCAGTTTTCTTGCTAAAATAATTGACCTGAGTGGTACAAATCGGAGTGTTTCTCGAACATTTTTATATTTCGCAGTTATCCTTTTTTAAACAGCGCAGATGTTATGTCATATCCACTGAAGACGTGCAAAAATAAAATATGTTTTTTAGAACGAGGATATTTGTCGAATCTTTAAGACGAATATCGTGTCTCCACATTGCCCTTGCCAATTTTTTTTTAAATATTATTTCTTGGTGATGTAATTGGGTTCGTCCTATCAAATGAACTAGCAGATCAATATATTCTCAAACGATAACGGCAGTCTTTTGATGTTCAGATTCTTCAATGGCTGTTTCGATGATTAGGACATCAGCATCATCTCTGGCTTGTTTTATGAATATTTATAAATATTATTTACAAATAGATAAACCATTTAAGTCTCTCAACAATAATAATATTTTTAGTAAATAATTAATTTTATAAACTGTACTAAGCATTGGATTCCACAGTTGACATAGCGTTATCCTATATACGGAGAGGTGCTTCCCACTCTATCTCGAGAACGGTTAATTATATACAATATTTCCAAAGAGCAAATTTGTAGAGAATTGTATGTTCTACAAGTTTCGTAATAATTTCAAACATCATTTAAAGCATAGGAAACAAAATATTTACAAAAAAAAAACAATTTTTGCGACCTTTGACCTTGAATATCTTGACTCGCGGACACGAAATTATATGAAACTTTTGAGCTAACTTTTAGAATGTCACAGCAAAGATTTGTGCAAATTTCCAGCTTTCTAACTTTCATCCTGAGGTTGAATCCCTATTTGACTGGTGCGATGAATGGCCGAGGGGGGAAAACTGTGTTTCCGACAAATTGAAGATATGAACTTTACCCCATTAAATTCTGAGAACGAAAGTTATGTTGTTATAAATTTATTCGCTCGGAAATATCACCGACGATCGGAAACAAAATGCGACGATCCTTCGGTCACGTCGAATCAAAAATATGCATTTAAATTAAAATGGAGGGGACTTCTATTCACTTCCATGCTGCTGCCTTAATCGATTTTAATGGTGATATATTATTTTCAGGCATGTGCGATTGTGCAGTGGACAAATAATTTTGACACAGTACATAGTTAACATCTTTAATTTCTGTAATGCTCTGTTCAATACAAAGATGGGTGAACACTTAATCAACACGCAATTTAACAATGTTCTCTACAAAAGCGTAGGTTTCTTCACCTTCAAACAATAGTCAACTTTTTCTTTAAAAACACAAATAAAACGAAGTAGTGAGGGGCGGTCGTAAAGACCCAAAATCAAAGCCCTCACTTCGTAAAACCACGTACAATTTCAAAAAATTTAAAGGGGAAGACATTAATTTTTTGTATTGAACCAATCTCAGTTTATTTACAGTTACTACTTTTATTTTCAAACAGCTCAAGATTTTTCAGTTTCAAACAATATTATTTAACTTTTCCCTTAAAAGCACAAATAAGGCAAAGTTGTGAAGGTCAATCATAAGGACCCAAAACAAAGCCACAAACAATTTAAAAGATTTAAAAAAAAAAGTATCTCGACTTCTCATATTGAACCAAAACTTTGAACGTTGCACGATGGACCGTGAGTGTTACTTTCNTTCAAACAATATTATTTAACTTTTCCCTTAAAAGCACAAATAAGGCAAAGTTGTGAAGGTCAATCATAAGGACCCAAAACAAAGCCACAAACAATTTAAAAGATTAAAAAAAAAAAAGTATCTCGACTTCTCATATTGAACCAAAACTTTGAACGTTGCACGATGGACCGTGAGTGTTACTTTCATGAAATAAACCAATCCACAAACAACTGGGGCGGCTAACAAACACGTTGAAACTCACTGATATTAAAACACAAGGCATTAAAACAAATGGGAAAATACTGCTGTAAAGCAGCTCAAATTACTGCCAAACCAAATTTTGAACGGCGACCAAAACATAATTTATAAAAACCAAACTCCTCGACAGCACGCCCAAGAACGAATACGCGACAACACAACTAATAAAACACCCAATCTAAAACCATTAAACAGCCCAACCTCGTGCACATACGCTCACGACTCACTGCAATTTGACGCCGCAGAGGAAGTGCTCTACATCACAATAACGATGTACACCTTAAGACACGCAGAAAGGAAGTAGATAGCCGGCATTCTTTGCCGACGCAAATGTAGTCGCTGGTTAAAAAATGTGAAAATGTGTAGGGTGAAGAAAGGGGGACAACCAAGGAGCAACGGGGCACACAGAGAGAAAACAGTAGAAGAAAGCCAAGCCNTGAAAATGTGTAGGGTGAAGAAAGGGGGACAACCAAGGAGCAACGGGGCACACAGAGAGAAAACAATAGAAGAAAGCCAAACCCGCGCATGAGCTCGCCGCCGAACATCATCGCAGATGACGCCACAGAATAGAAAGCGCACGATGGTTTACCGACAGGAGGTGCGTACCTGCTTTGCAGAAATTACCAGTTCCTCTCCTCCGCCAGTTTGTCTTTATCCACACACAGTTCGTCGCATTATATTAGGGTACTGTATGAATTGCAGGTGCAAACCATGTAAAAATGATGGCGCATGTAAAGGCTTTTATATTTACTGAAGCTATTCGATAATCTTAATTCTCACGGATAACGGACTGGTATGTATATGGGTGGAATTTGAAAGCTATGCTCAGGCTAGTTAAAACAATTCTGGTACTCGTGATGTGAATTGTGAAAGGCATGCCGATTTGTCTCTGTATTTAGCAGTGCAGATATTTTTTTAAATATAAATTTCATGTTTGATTTTATTTTTACATGCCGTGATTTTATTCCCAAACAGGGTACGAATCAGGATAAGATGGGTTGATGTTATGGTCTCGGTATCTTATATTTATTACAAAGTTTCTGTTTTTTACCCGTCGGTTTATTTCCTGATTCTTTTTTGACTCGCTTAGAGTACTAATATTTAAATTAGTGTATTTTACTTTTTTTTTATGCTGAACTTCCCATGGATGAAGTATCTGGAGGGTTTCTTCATAATCTTGTGTAATTTCATTTCGAGGGTGCACTAGGTGGTCTCCCCCCCCCCCCCNTATTTGAGTAAATGTGCGACCTTTATATCTGTATTTATAATGTTGCTTCTTGCGGTTGATGTATATTTATTGTTCACATTATTTTCGAAATCTTGTCTGCTATGGTATTTTAAACCTCTCACTTTACATTACATCGCATACTTTTCTGTGCTGTTTCCTTGTTATTGTACTTCTTGAATGAGGATCTACATTTCTATGGCTCGTGTGTAGAGCTACATCGGGTCTGGATGGATCGGATGATGTACGGACTGCGAAGAGGGGAGCATCGTCTCTACGCAAGATTGAAAGGTATTCCAGAACATTGTGTCGTTACTGTCAGAAGAAATTTTCTGAAAGCAGCAATGCTCAGCGACATGAGGTCAGCTGTATTCAGAATGTGGAGCATGTTACTTTCGCAGGTGAAAAAATCAAACCGCAGTTTGGACGACGAAGCAGCAACCTGAAAAAGGTATCTCGAAACCTGTACTGGTCTACTTTCACTGCCTGCAAAGCGTTATCTGCCGAAATTGNCAGCAACCTGAAAAAGGTATCTCGAAACCTGTACTGGTCTACTTTCACTGCCTGCAAAGCGTTATCTGCCGAAATTGCATCGGGGATGTACTGGGATGGTAACTGGCCCTACATACACTGGAGGCAGAAAACNGGTCAACTGTATTCAGAATGTGGAGCATGTTACTTTCGCAGGTGAAAAAATCAAACCGCAGTTTGGACGACGAAGTAGCAACCTGAAAAAGATATCTCGAAACCTGTACTGGTCTACTTTCACTACCTGCTAAGCGTTATCTGCCGAAATTGCATCGGGGATGTACTGGGATGGTAACTGGCCCTACATACACTGGAGGCAGAAAACNAAGCGTTATCTGCCGAAATTGCATCGGGGATGTACTGGGATGGTAACTGGCCCTACATACACTGGAGGCAGAAAACTTCAGCTGTGAATGTCGTGGATGGATCGTTGATTTATTCCACGCAGCTACTACAACAAGACTTTCGCAAATGCTGATGAAGCACGAAAGAATGGAAATAACGCACGTTTAAGGAGTTCCATACTCATGCCATCGATGTTTCAAGTGCTCTAAACGGTTTACTCGCACAGACCATTAAAAAAAGTTACTTTAAAATGTGTGAACAGGGTGCACCAATGGAATTATGATCTACGGTGACACTCTAAATTGATTATTAAAAATCCAAGGTGGCGAAACAATACTTTTTAATTTTTTATTAAAATGTTTTTTACTTAACTATTTTTATTACAATAGTTTGTAGGGTTACGGGTCGCTGTAATTGCCGGTCATGGTTTGAGAGTGGCAAAAAGGGGGGGGGGATAAATGAGGCCGCTGGCCGCGCCTGTGACGTCATGGCAGACAACTCCGACCTCCGACTCCTGCAATCCTGTGTTCCCGCTTCGGCTATACCCTACTACTCACTGCAGTATAGGTACCAGCGTTTTGATTTTTTTTGCGGCATTTTGTCGACACGTATGTTCGTCTTCCTCACTTACACGCCCTTCGTATCTGTCGAAAAACTACACTGTAAAAAAATTCTGGTTAACTTCCTAAACCGTAATGGAAGTTTTTAACCTGTACAGTATATGGAAATAGTAGTNGTAATGGAAGTTTTTAACCTGTACAGTATATGGAAATAGTAGTACGTATCATGCTGAAAACATGGGAATATTTAGTATCGCTACTGTACAATGTTGGTAACTTCCCTACGCATTTGACTCTTTCCTGAGCAGCTGTAGGAACGTTAGCATGGATGCATGGGAAAATAATTTACAATTCGCCCTTTGTCACAGTACGTATACACCGATATGGTAAATTTACTAGTAATTTCTTAGAGTGTACGCACATTCATGGAGCTACAGTACGAATTTCACGTATACGTAATTTGAAGTGTCCACATGTGGCGGGTAGTATGAATTACGACACAGTCGAAAAAATTAACCCGTACAGAAGCCTGCCATGCAAGCATGTGCAATAACAGAAAAATGCTATAACAAATTAATATTCTGCCAAGTCTCAAACAAAGCACAGAACTAAAGAGTGTAAATGTGAGCCTCTGTTGTAAATTACAACTTAACGACTAGGTTACTTTTACAGCTATGATCTATCTAAGACCGGATCAATGAAAAACAGTGAATAACACTTACTGAAAGTCAGTTGATATACTGATACCGACTGGCGAACCAAGCAAATGAAGTGGGAAAAAGTGACTTACAGTAATCGCATTCTCGACATTAAATATGTGTATCAAGCAGGAATCAGTGGCGTTACGCCATTATTATAATTAGTTCATTCGCACTGATAACCAGTGGAGTGAGTTTCACTGGTTCTCACATATTCGGCTCCTTTTTCACTAGTTCAGGTTTGCAGTGTAGTTTCTACGCAACCAAAAGATGTAGCAGATTTCCAATAAAAATTTTTAAAAAAAATTGCATTATTTATTTGGCACTCTTCGTAGCCAGTGTCTTTAAGAAGTTTTTTGAAACACGAGGTTCTGGGTTTGAGTTCTGGGTAATCCACAGGTGTGTGTCTTTGAATGCGTCCCTAGTTCTGCCTCGTGACGTTCATGGGAGGAGGAGAGGGGGCGTTTTTAAAGCAGTGGTAAGAGAAGATTCTTATAGAAAAGGTTACTTTTATTAAAAAAATAACATTACATCCATTAACGCAAAAATTATATAAGTTTTAGTTCTACAACAGCATAAAAAAATTGATGCCAAGATAATAATCATTAGTCATGTCGTATTATTTCCAAGCTGAAGTGAGTGACGTAGGCAGGTAACACTGTGACAATTATTTATAAACGAGGCTCTTGAACGTGTAATACCCACGGTTATTAAAAAGTGATTATAACACTGATTAGCGTCCTTGGCCTTCTGACGACATGGTTAACATGCTAAAACGTTGAATATCTCGTATCACGTAACATTCGCCAACACTGACTTTACTCCATTGAGTTTTCCAATCAACGTAGTAAGTTGATACAGGTATTTCGTCTGCTGACCTATGCCCCAAACATTGGAAAAGAGACAAACCATGAAATAATATTTTTTTTTTTCATTAAACAAAATGTGTTTGCTAGTAACAGTTAAGAAAATTATTAGAAATTTTCTAATAAATATACAAATGTAAATTTAGAAAAAATTAAAGAACCGTATTATTTGTAACTTATTGCGTTAAAAACGTAATAACAATTTAATAATAATGGTATGTTAACAAATACTTAACTATCAAAAATTTATTAAACTATTTTTAGTGTTTTGTTGGTTTATGGAGAGATCGTGTAAGAAACTTAAAATCTGTTAAACTTAAAGTAGAAATGCAAGTCATAACATTGTTAATTTATAATCACTAAAAGTGTGAAATTTGAATTATTAACGCACCGAAACTAATCAAATTTGCTGCCATAACAATGAAAGAGAAAATTTAGAGTATAAATAAATTGCATAATAATTAATTATGACTTTGTTTGTTAAGGCTTTGGGAGTCTTGTAAGTTCTTTGGCTTATTGTTTTATTTTCTACTACGTGTATTTCACATTGCGGTGATTTTTATGTCATTTAATGAACAATAGTAACTTCATTTGGAAGTTGCTGGAGTCAAAATACGAGATTGAACCGGCAGTCGATATCGATACAAGAACTGGTTCACCATAATAGAAACCATTTGCATCCTTTCGTCTTTTTTAATTACGTTCCGTCTGGTGTACCAGAATTACAGGGAAACAGTTAACGTTGGTATATAATTAGGAAGAGTCGGCGAGAAGACGATTCCTGACGATTTTTCACCGAACAGGGGTGTTGACAAACGGATATTTTTCGAATCTTGCTAACAAAATAGGTTTTTAGCAACGTTCGTTGTTAATTTTACGCACGCCAGACAGACAGCTCAGCATTCGTGCAAAACGTCGGAGCAACGCAGGCGATCCAAATATTGAGTTCTTTACCCGTTAGTTCCCCCCCCCCCTCCTAACACACAGATGGTGCCACGGCCTCAACTGACATATTAGCATCATTCGGAGCGCGCCCTACGAGCAGCTTAACCTTGTTCCCATCGGCGGAGATCGTGCCACCCGCCCTTAATTTGCCTGGCGGAGACGTTCCGAACGCATTACGGTAATTACTGCAGGTTTTTGGGAGAGGAATGGGGGCGGAGGGGAGGGTAAACTGGGCAGGGGAGGGGGTAGACGCTTAGGTAGGGGAGGGACAGGGTTAGTTCTCGGGCGAACCGCCGAAGCGTAGGAGTCCATTCAAGTTGGGAAACTCAATGTTGATAGTTCGACAACTAAAAATTTTTGCCACCAGGTGGCATTGATGTAGCTTGTGTATAGGATTTCCTCTTTTTGCATGTAAGCAAACGGAATAATTGCAATGTTCATAAAATAAATATAATTTTTTTAAAATAAAACCTTTTGGTTGGGATTGTGTTACGACTTACGTAAGTCATAAATTTTTTTCTTCGCACTAGAGTAGAAATAAATTCAATACATCCTCACGTGGTTTAATATTCGGTCGTAAAATGGACTTCTAAAAAATTAATTATTTTAATTAAATATGACGATGGAATTGAAAAATCCTTTTAATCACAGCTATATTTATTTCGCTCTTAAATTTGTAAGCATTTTTTCTTTCGCCACAATAGGCGTGTTTACGAGAAAACTGTTTCATTGTTACCATTTACGATTTTGAACACTATTGTATGGGGTGCATACTAGCTGCATACTGAAGTTAATAATTAATATTTTGGCCAGGACAAGTGTACACCACAATTCAAGCCAAACAAGAGGACTTTCCTACAAACAGATGTAGAATTTCTCAATTTACGGTTAGCTTAAAAGTGACGTCTTTGGAACACCAGTTCACCTTGCGGCGGAAATTTCCCCCGTTAGGAATCTCGTTCTGTTCCCAACCTGAGCGGAATAAACCTTATTCGCGTGTCAAAACAGAGTTCCGATTAACCCCCCACCCCCTCCTCCTTTCGAGACGGGATGGGGGAAAACAATCATTGCGTGGCGAAGGTCCCGAACTCACCCTTCACCACCCTTCGGAGCCCTTCCCCTTTTCGCCCTCCCGGCGAACCGCCATAACAAGCGCTCCCACTGTCGGCACAATTACTGGGATTGCAACGGCGGTTGGCCTTCTGCGTTGGAGTTCCATGACTCGGGTCGTAAAAACGGCACAAGATTGCCACGAGCCGGGGAGCTGTGCGTGGTCGGTCCGTTTGTTTCGGTTTGTGAATACAGCGCGGTGCTTTTTTTTTTTTTCTTTCGCTCACACGCCACTCTCCATCGTCGCACTCCATCCCCAAGCTGTAAGCTTCTCAAGGTAAAGTAAGCACTTTTGAAATCAACGTTTGAAAAAAAAATCTGTCCTCTACTGCGCGAATTTCAACGGACACACAAACCGTCATTGCTGTCTATGAAGTTGGCAATGGAATAGGAAAAAATAGTTCCATGTGTTGGACGTCGTATTAGAAGTATGGCATTTAAATTTATGAGCAGTGCATTTATTTAATTAATTTCACGCCAAGAAGTGTAAAAATGTGTTTTTTTAGTAACATGTTTAGACTACTAACGATTTCACAATTACTTTCACTAACGCATGAATAAAGTGAGGTGGTCCATGAAAAAGTTAATTTTATATATAGTGGAAGGATAAAAAATGGGGAGAAAAGTAGATCCTCCGCAGGACTTTCAAAAGTGCCCACTTTACAGTAAACAGTCTTTACAGTTATGAACTTTGAGAAGGGAAAAAGGGTGGGAGGGGGGTGGTACGCAGTTACAGTAGACATTTGTGCATTAATCTTTATAAGGTGTACTTTTAATAATTTATTCCTTTCGACAGAAGTCGGATGAGATTATCTTCCTGACTCTGCGCAGACCTATCTTCCTACCCCTGGCCCTTTCGCCCTGTATTTAGTAACTAAATTCGCGACTAACCAATTTCGATGCCATTTAATATTTCGGATTTCAAAGTTTGCCAATATTTGTTAATTTTTGAACAGATTTTTTGAAAACCCCTACTGCGTTAAACTTGGCGCTTAAATGGCTGCCTGAAATAACCCTAAATTTCTAAAGTAATGAAATGATGTTTTAGCAATCAAATTGTTTATGTATTTTTTTCTCCATTTTATTTTGTCCATGAGATACTGATGACAATAAATTTTATTTGATGTGGATACTGCGCTATTGCTCTATACAACTCGAAATATAGCTTTATAAATAGCTACAGCGCTCAATATTACGCTATTGGTAACAATCCGCAAAGGCGCATAAAGAAAAATTTGACAAATACAAGTAAGTTTATCCTTTTGCATATTTGCAACCTCTATTCAATACGTTATTCTGTAGTATAAACCCTTTAATCCAATATTAATAAATTTTATTGTTTAACTGCGATAGTTAAGATGTTTCACCAATTCGTAATATTTTGATAGGAAATAGAGTACGATTTTGTTTCCAAGGTAGGTTAGCAAACTACAAAGCTTTTCTGATACCCATTATAATGAAAGTTGTAACTGTTCACTGCAGTATCAGTAAGTGATGAGATTTGGGCGGCTTTTAACAGCGAGGTCTTTTAGAGCCGATGATGGTGAAATCAGGTGAGTATGGAGCAGCGCCGGTATGAAAGGGCAGGGGAAACTGGAGATCCCCGAGAAAACCCGCCAACCAGAGGCATCGTCCGGCACGATTCCCACTTGCGAAAATCCGGAGTGAGCCGGCCGGGGATTGATCCCGGTTCGCCTTGGTTAGAGGCGAGCAGTCTAACCGCTCAGTCACCCGTTTTTTATTTTATTAAAAGTGGACGGTATTGACATTATTGACCGACATATTTGACGTTGGACAGTGTAAGTGTATTTTGCCGTGTGACGAGTTCAAGTAGTAGACCATATCAACGACAAATTCGCAGTGCACATGTGCGCGACAAGCGAACTGAATATCTGCCATGGAGGAATCGGGGCGCGAACCCTCGACCCTCCGGCTACAAGTAGGCCACCCTGACCTTGAGCTATGGGGGCAGAGCACCCCCAGACCACCGTGGCCCCTTCAGTATCAGGAGTTCGAGTTTGCAGTAAACCAGTTTATTCTTCGAGATAACAAACGCCTCAAGATAATCACTTCAAAGCAAGATTAGAAAAGAGGAGTTGTGTAGGAGATAGTAGGTTTATTATATTCCTCAGCATATCGTCGTTTGACATAAAATGGCTGAGCCCCACTTTACGTCGTTACAAAGTTATTACTCTCTTTCCTCCAGTTGTTAGTGGTATGGAATCGTATATCATTTACCATCGCTGTGTTTCGAGGTCAGACGCAATACGTATAAAAACTAGAAAATTCACGAAGAAGCTGTATCTAATAGCAAAATTTTAAGTGACCTTAAAAAAAATTACTTAAAGTGGTTGGACAGAAACTAAAATATATATTATTCAAAACTTCACGTCAATTTCGCAAAATGCATAATTATATCTGTAATATAAAACTACTCGTAACTTCGATTCGAATCTTCGCGTTTTAACGTGCATACGAACTAAGCGAAATAATTAGTATTTTATTTATGTAAAGGTTAGATTTGATTAATTAGAAAAAAAACTTGCATTTAGGTTTATTTAAAGATTACTTACGTAATCGTCTAAAAACAAATAGAAATAACATACCTTTTTCACAACATTCTGCCTACCTTAAAAACCGAAGCCAGACAGATTATGGAAATTTATTTTTATTTTAATCCTGAATTCTTTAATCATTCATTGATAAGCGCGATACGGCGACAGTATTACGTTCATCAAATTTTAGATGAAAAGCGCCGTTTCGTCATAATTGTGAAGAGTGCTTTGCTTACGTGAGAACCGTACATGGATAAGGACATTTTTTTTATTTTAAGGTTTAAAATAGTGGTAATTAGGCAAACGTTGTGCCAAAATAGGATTTTATAATAAAACCACATCTCGTATTATTTCCTAAAATATTCATGGGAAACTTGATTGTGAATGATTCATTTGTATATATTTTAAAAGTGAAACGAATAAAATCAAGGTTCATCCAGTCCTGACGTGTTGGACAAATCAGTTTTTTTATTCTTCAGCAAGTTTCATGCAGGCCAGCGTGCTCTTAGGCACGCTGGCCTTAGANCTAAAATATTCATGGGAAACTTGATTGTGAATGATTCATTTGTATATATTTTAAAAGTGAAACGAATAAAATCAAGGTTCATCCAGTCCTGACGTGTTGGACAAATCAGTTTTTTTATTCTTCAGCAAGTTTCATGCCTAAGAGCACGCTGAGATTCTACAATATTAAATAAATCTCAAAGACAACGATTTTAAATTAATAAATGTTCTGGTCATTATGGTGTGCCTGGCCACAGCCGGCACAATCCTTTGAGTTCAACGTTGCATTTTGTTTTTCATTCGAATACGTGATTACAAGTGTAACACAATCACAGTTCAGTGTGAGTGAATGTCGAGAGTTGAGAGATTTGGGCGGCTCTTGACAGCGAGGTCTTGAAGAGCCGACGAGGGTGAAATAAGGTGAGAACGGAACAGTGCCGGAATGAAAGGGTGGAGGAAACCGGAGATCACCGAGAAAACCCGCCACCAGTGGCATCGTCCTGCACGATTCCCGCTTACGAAAATTCGGTAGTGACCCGGCCGGGGATTTAACCCGGTTCGCCTTGGTGGAAGGCGAGCAGGCTAACCGCTCAGCCACCGCGGCCCCAGAGCGAGAGAAAAATCAAAATTATTTAACAGATCGAACACAACGGGAAATAATACTAAGGACAAAACGTGAATTTTCCCAATAAAGACCGGGTTAAAAATTATATAATGGATAAGATTACTGCCAGGGCACACACTAGTAAAATATTTTCTGTGAAATCGGTTTTCGCGCCTGTACGCGTATTTCAGGAAATAAATGGTCTTGGAATACAATTTTTTTATCCAGTGAAGATAAAAAACTATTATCTATAGTCACAACTTTTTTCTTTTATCCTATTAAATATATCTGAAGTGAAGAAATAGCGAAAACTGCTAAAAACGGCGTATTTAGGTCTTCCCTGCGCAGTTACCATAAGAGAAAGTAAAAGGAGTACATAGTGGCATCTGTAGTTTAATCCACTGGATTTCATCGCGTTTAATAATATCCTACTGTTACATATGTAATTTGCGAGAATTTCTGATGTGCGATAATGCATATCGCAGACTCGGGTGGGCCCGTCGCAATGCTTATTTATAGTCAGGAGTGATCTTGAGGTTTTTAAAAATTTTTTGATCGGGATTCCCGTTAAGGCTCGTCTTCACCTTTTAAGCAGAAATTCTTCGTTTTCATGTCACAATTTCTTTCAGGGGTATTATTGGAAATGTTTGATTATAGAAAATTCACACTTTACTATTTGTTTAATACTTTTGTAACTAATTTTCACTCTGTGTTCTTTCTTGCTTGCAAAAAAAAGGCAATTATTTATAACATATTAATGTGTTTCTAACTTTTGACAAATTGCAGATAACACTTACTTAAAATTACGCACTAAAATATTGAACAACTCGTCAAACGTAAATTTTCTATAATCATACATTTTTAGTAATTACTACGAATCCGAAATTATGACGCGAAAATGAATAATTTCTGCAAAGGGGGTTAATACGAGCCTTAATATTTCGTCGACAGCGGGATGATTGAAGACGCTACCAGTTACTCGGAGAAAAAGGAGCTGGAAAGGGAGAAAACATGGCCAATATAGTGAAATCCAAATGATAAAATAGTGCGCAAAAGTCCAAAACGCGTCGGGTGAGTCGGGTGAGTTCCATTGTCGTTACACCAAGGAGTAGGGTTGTTCAGTTCAGTGGTGACAGCGGCCGAGAGCGGTTGGGCGAGAGCTGCTCTGCGTGTGCATATTAACTGTAGGAAAAAAACATAAGTTGCGCAGCACGGTATTGAACAGCGTGGTACCAGAAAGCTATGTTATCAGTTTGTTATGTATAACACCAGCAGTGTCACGTTGTTTCCCTCCCTCCAGCGGTTAGCGTTCGCGGGAGCACACCCCTCCAATGCCTCCCTCAAAGCTGCGCGAATATTGTTTTTGTCATTTGAACTGTACCATATCAAGGGACTGCCCCGGAATTCCCCTGGAGTGATTTCAGAAAACCACTGAAAAAACCTTGGTCAGTGTGTCCAGACTGGTAATCGAGCAGGAGTTCTGCCGAATGCGAGTCCGTGATACCGTTGATCCACCTCGCTCGGTTAATTATTAGGAGATGGCGATACTTGAACGTTTGCAGAACGGTAGCCATAGTGCACAGCACACACGAAAAAATATATGTTTTTTTTTACTTTTCTTCTGTTTGGTTTATCAGTGTGTTGGCTGGCGAATTTCGCTAAGTACGCTTGTCAAAAACACTATTAACGCAAACTCTGCCTGCTTTCAAAGGGGGATAATATAATTTCAGTGCAGTCATTTGAGGTAACTTTCTAAAAATTTGCGCTGACATTCATTGTGCCATCATATTTTTTTTACTACTAAGTCTTTGCAGCTTCCCCCACCCCTCCTCCGATCAAAATCTAAATACATACTTAATGGTTAACAATTGCATTTATGATGAACATAGTAATGTGTGTGGATTCTCGGAGCCTTCATTTGAAATTAAATTAGGCAAATACTATAGAATTTCCCTGACAGGTACAACGTTACCCTATAAGACTCTATAGTGTTAAGAGTCCATATAATATGATCAGCATTTAACCAATTCGTGGGGGTGTGTGTACAGTGAACATAAAAAAAATATTAGTGAGAAATTAAGCTGAAATATTCGCTGTGATAATTTAAGGCTGGAAGGAGCGTAAATGGAAGGCAGTATAATTATTCTGGTAAGTACAGCCTTTAAGCAGCTCTGTCATCGGTTTGCAGAGAGCAACGCTGAAAATATGTCGTCTGTATACTTTATAGTGTGACCAAGTCAAAAATTCGGTTTTATGGGAAATTACAGTTTAATATTAACTATGATCCCAAAAATGCAGTTTTATATTTTGTTCGGTTATAACTTTTTTTTGTATGTTACAAGGAGTATAATTGTTATAATTATAGATAATTTTGAATTTAGTTTTCAAATTTTTATTTATTGTGATACTGATTATGACTTGGTCATGGCCAAATTTTTAACACAGTGTGACTTGGTCACTTATTGCATGTATACCTGTTGACAGAAATTATTCACTGCAAATAAACTTATCGATTATGTAAGATTTTGTAAGGGGAACATAATAAACTGAAACTGTATTGCGTTACTGAAGTTGATACTAGCAGTGGCATCAGAAACGACCTTTCAGTGTCTTTAATTTATGTTAAGTGCAAACCTAGATAATTTGTAATCTGTAAAGAAAATCCGAATTATTTTTCAATAAACTTAAGTCCTTAACATGCGTATTCGGATATAAGTATTGTGCCTTATTTACTGGGTGGACTAAAAAAAAANCAATAAACTTAAGTCCTTAACATGCGTATTCGGATATAAGTATTGTGCCTTATTTACTGGGTGGACTAAAAAAAACACGAATTACAAGGAAAAACACTACTTCTAGCAATATTATTTGAACTAAGCCAACTTGGAAAAATATANAAAAAAAACACGAATTACAAGGAAAAACACTACTTCTAGCAATATTATTTGAACTAAGCCAACTTGGAAAAATATATCAACATCACAGCTTTCACAGAATTTGACGATCATTAGTTATAATATTGTTTATTGTCAGCTCTGAAAGGAAATGAGGAATTTTCAGCTCTGAATAACACTACATTATTCGTTATTTCATCACCTGATTCTTCCGAGTCGAAAATGCCAGGTTCTGGATCACTGTCACTTTTTCTTGTCAGCTGGCAACGAGGCATACCACCCTCTTAGTTCTTGAGGGACAGTCTTGGCAGCACATAGTTTCAAGAGATTCTTTATTTTTTCTCCTCTGAAATTGGTAGCTGTACTCAATACATGAAAGGAAATTCCTTTGACATGTGAACAGGGTGGCATCATCTAACAGTACGGATGGATTCGAACTCCGAATCACTGTGGTTATATTTAAATTGCATGCAACCTGGATTGTCCCTTTATTGTACGCCACTTCACTGTGTTACCCTCATTGTCTATGGATCTGATTTAAATAACGTTTGCCGCAACATCTTTCAAATCAATCATGTCTGCAAACAATAGTTCTTTAGCAATGTAGCTGCCATNTAAATAACGTTTGCCGCAACATCTTTCAAATCAATCATGTCTGCAAACAATAGTTCTTTAGCAATGTAGCTGCCATGTGTTTTATTTCTCCCCTTGTATAATGAGCCAGACGAAGAACGTTCAACTCAGTGACACTACACACTGAATCTACTTGCATGTAGGAATGCCCTTTCTCCATAAATTGATGTTAAATTATCTGCAAGTGAGTATGTCCTATATCTTACAGGAAAAAAGTGGCAGTGAACTGGTTACTGTTTTGACCGTTTCACGTATCGGAAGAACAATGATATTTAAGTACCAGTGTCAGGCAATTGTCGTAGCCACTCAAGCGTTGCAGTTCCAATTTCACAACTTCCCCTTCAGCTATTCAGTTCAGACCATGCGAAGCAGTATGCCTTGTGAGGGCGAGTAGACTCATACACAGTAAGATTGTAAACATGGAGTTTTCTGCTGCAGTACATTTGTAAACCACTGGACACTAATCCTCCGTGCATTATGATTGTAAGATATTGTTTAACCAAGCGCCATAAACCTTAACGATCACTTAAAGTCACCGATAAATAAAACAAAAGCAATGATACTGACTCGATATTTTCTGTTTGCCAACTGTGAAATGTTTAATTTCCTACAGATGAAACTGGTCACGGCATGCTGGCAAACTTACTAAGCAGTATGTTTTACAGGAGAAAGTGACCAGGAAGACTCGATCAGTTATGTNCCTCGATCAGTTCTGTTTGTAAACTTCAGATTCTGTACAACGAAACGCATAAAACTGACTAAGTTGACTTCGTCATTATTTGCTGAACAGCACCGTTTGTTTGAAATTTGGTCAAAATGGCAACATGAAAATACTCAAATACTAACATAAATTTTAGACTTGGCAATTTGTCCTGTTGAAGATATAACTCTTCCGAACAAGTTAGTCACCGTATCTCATTTTCGCCAATTTTTNTACAGATGAAACTGGTCACGGCATGCTGGCAAACTTACTAAGCAGTATGTTTTACAGGAGAAAGTGACCAGGAAGACTCGATCAGTTATGTTTGTAAACTTCAGATTCTGTACAACGAAACGCATAAAACTGACTAAGTTGACTTCGTCATTATTTGCTGAACAGCACCGTTTGTTTGAAATTTGGTCAAAATGGCAACATGAAAATACTCAAATACTAACATAAATTTTATACTTGGCAATTTGTCCTGTTGAAGATATAACTCTTCCGAACAAGTTAGTCACCGTATCTCATTTTCGCCAATTTTTNACTTGGCAATTTGTCCTGTTGAAGATATAACTCTTCCGAACAAGTTAGTCACCGTATCTCATTTTCGCCAATTTTTGACTCACTTACGACAGCGAGAATTTACTTTGACAGAGAAGAGGTTAAACTTGTGTGTGCTAAAACGTCATCTCTTTCTCTGGGGCAGGAACTCTTATCAAAAGTCACATCTTCACGATAATGAAATATTTTCATCAGTAATTACTGCATAGATTGTTTATGGGTTACAAAATAAAATTTAAATCGTCTNCACGATAATGAAATATTTTCATCAGTAATTACTGCATAGATTGTTTATGGGTTACAAAATAAAATTTAAATCGTCAAAATCATGTTGTTAGTTTTTATATGGAAAATTATGTTAGAATTAAGACAGCCAGCTCTCAGGCTTAGAAATATTTGCAAGTAATAACATTTCTCAACCGGGTTACCATAGCAGATTTTTCATACATGCAAAAGTACAATCACACAGTACAGCATTCATACATATTTTGGGTGTGCGGAAGGGAAAGAAGTTGCTTCTGTTAGAATGAGTGGTGTTATCACTAATAAGGCGTGTTCATATAATTGTATTTAATTATAATTGAAGACGTATTATGTTCTTGCACTGTGTTCTCCCCAAAAATTACTTTTTTTTTTCCCCTATCACATGTATATATTTATCCATTTCAGATTGAATTTCAATTAAACTTATCTTCTCTACTTCTAATTGCGCTCAAAATTCCACCAAAAACTACCCTTTACAGCCCACCCCTCATAATACTCATTCGTACCAATTATAATGCATTTCGAAACTCTTTTGTTTCATTTATCTTCTGAACTTTTGACCTTCGACAGTTTCAACTATGCTTTCTGTTGGAGTTTTTTGACAGCTGCTGGACAATTTCAAGGTAACAGCTCCATGATTTGAAATGTTATCAATAATTTTCTCATTCAACTAGTCTGTCAGGTTATGCCATCTTTGATTCTAGAGGTCATGCATTTCATGTCCGTGCGCTTTGAAAGGAGGGGGTGGACATGGTTCGTCCAAGGATTTATTTCCTGTGTAGTATTCCAATCCCAATTTAGGGAAATGCCAGTCCTTGCTAGTCACAGCAAGTTCTGATTAATATTTTTGTACTAAGCAAATAAACATTATTATTATTACGTTCACATTTTGTAACCATGCGATATTCTCTTCTTGATTTACGTCGTAGCTGTACTTCCTGTTTTACATTCCCAGAAACCCTGCTTCCGTGTTACTTCGCTAAAAGATACGGTTTGAAAAGTATCTGAAGCTAAAATTTCGTTATACAAATTGCAATTTTTTTCGAAAATAGCGCGTGAAGAAAAAAGCCTGCGTTAAGTGCTGAATTCAGTGACTTTTTGCTGCCATTTTGTAGAAAAAATCAATTTTTGTAACGATTTGAATCAAACGTGAATACTACATTCACAAGGACTGTAATTTGGTTCTGATTTGCATAACTGTAAATTTTAGCTGCCTAAAAGGAAAATTATTCTATCATAATAAATAGCACAGTGAAAATATTCTGGCAATTATGAAAAATATTATTTCTTTTACCCTTAACTGTATTATGTTAATTATTTTATTCTTCAGTCCGTAGTTTATATACATCTATCAAAACTCTTGGTATATTATGTAAACACACATCAGAGAATGTTTATTTTTCATGCAGAAATAGTTTTCTATCTCGGAGGAGAACATAGCTAGTATTTTTCACGGCTTATCTGCTTATCTAATTCGTAAAAACATCAAGATTTTTTTCTGTAGATCCGAGCTCATTTTCTGAAATAAAACGATCTTCATTCTTAAGAGAGTTTTCTTTTTTTGTCTCGTCGCTTATCCATCATCGCCACCGCTTTGCTTTCTAAACAGGTGCTTTTCCTCACATTCATTGCTCATTTACCTATTAAGTGAGACATCTCCGCTTATTTCGTTTTTGTTTGTTATTTCTTATTGGTCTGAATACTTGCTAACCGACACCCATAGGGATTGTTGTACTACCCTACACTTTTTCTTATCTTCCGCATCTTTTCCGCCTTCATCTGCATCTAGATTATTTGCGTTGATCCTGCCGTGCGCATCCAACTCTGAATAACATGCGCGAATGCTTACTCGAAGGGTTAACTTATGAGAGAATTTATAGTGGTGCAGTAATCAAAAGCAAGTATTCGGCGATATATTTTTTTTTTTAACTTTTGAGAGGAAACAAAAATACACAACTCACTCCTGTTTGTTTGGTAACTTTACAGCCATATGTTTAGCAGTATGATATTTTGCGTATTCAATCAGTGTTATATTTTCACTTCTCTCCCTTGCAGTGTGACATACATGATTTGGTAATTTTCTAATGAAATAACTTAATCCCGGGGTGGGGGTGGGGAAATTATACTTGATGCCGTTCAATAGTGAAATATTTTCATGAGTGTCTCAATGGTAAAAGTTGTACTTTCAAAATTATTATTACTTCAAAACAAAGTATAGTCTCTAATGTCGAATTAACGCGATCATACGTAATATATTTCCAACTCTAATAAAAAAAAACTTAACATGCTTGAATCTTAAATTTCTAACTCCAAATACTGTTAGCTAAGAAAAAAATTCAATAATTGTTCTTAACTAAATTTTTTTTGTAACAGAGAAAATTCTCCTGTGACTTTGGATGTTCAAGCAAGATTATAAATGCTGTCTCGGTAATGAAATTGGAAGAAAATCAATTTACAATGTTTCAAGCTGGTGTGTTGAATCCATATTGACGTCAATTGGTAGAACTCCTTCCGCTTCAAAACAGTGTTTATAATGTTTTTAGATAATTTCCTGCCACTAACTTGACATTCATGAGTTAGACAACTTTATAAACTGCAATACGTTTGTCATGTATCGGCTGTTATGCCCGGCCTTGTGTAACAGTAAACGTAAGACATTGTATAAATACGAATGGAAAAACCTAAATTCTAAAGGTTTTTTGTCGTAATAGCTTTCAAACATGGCGCTCTGCTACCAAGATAAAAATCTCCTTTATAGTAATTATATTGAAATTACTTAAAATAATCACGTAAATACAAAATCAGCCAAACAAGTAATCATGTCAAGTATTATGCGTTCTATGTAACAAATGTACGTTTCGTTTCTTTGTATTTTACTCTGGCGTTGTAGCAATGTTGAAATACATAAATTTGTATCTTATTTAATGAAGCACAGCTACAAAGGACTACTAGAACTTCGTTACACTGGAGTGCAATTATATTTTCCTTTGTTCGACTCTCCCATTGGTGTCAGGGTGTCTGTTTTAAACAATTTTCGCAACGAGAACGTTTTAATTACGTTTCCTGAGACATAGTTTACCGCAATTCCATGAAATCGTTTGCCAGTTTGTTCAGATTCAGAGTAGTTTGCAGAATAATTTGTCAAAGAGAAGTACATGAATGCCTGCACATAAATTTTAGCCTTGATCATGTAAAGTAATAAGCCACAGTCGTAAAATCTACACATTTTACTTATAATTCAGTTATACTGTATTTGTTGGTTGTTATTGTTATATGAGTAAAAAATATTAAGTCCCTTTAACAACGTATATAATATTCATAGTAGTTATTTTCTACTTTATTTCAACAATAATTAGAACTTCGAGCTGGCACAAAGCGGTGTTGAATGAGAATAAGGCAGTTCTTGGAAATACGTATTTTTAAATATAATGGTAAATTGTTAAATTTTTTTTTACATTTTGTAAGCATAACTTTAAGGAAATGTATATAAATAACTTTTAACTGATTAAAAACCATAAAGCAGAATGGCAGACTAAACGTATCGTATTTTATTTCAACTGATGTTCTTGTGTATAATGAGAATTATTCCACTTTGCGGTGTTGATATATTTTTACACTTATTTCCGTATTTATCTTGGAAACTAAAAAGAAACGCAAGCCTTGATGTTCAGAGACAAACATGAAGGATACATTTAATATACACAGTGAAATATAATATAAATTTATACAAACACAGACTTTCCCAGACTTTGCCTGTAATAAGCAAAATTATTTAAAGTAATATAATTCATAAATTAAATCTAACATTGAAGACGTGATGATCCTTACAAAGCAATGAACGGATGTTGGAATGCCAGAAACAGGCACCTAAAACATTTTCAGGAGAATGAAATCGATATTGTTACGAATAAATTACAATGACAGTAAATCAACAGTCATCTTACCGATAGTGTATGGTATTTCAAACACTTAACGATGTCCCGAAAATGTGAACATACATTTTTATATCTTAACTTCAATATGAAGTTATCAATCAGTAGTAAAATTTCACCAATTAATGTTTGGCTGGAGTGTACACTTTCGCGAAAGCAAAATTTTCACTGAATGTTGTCATAAACTTTTGATACACGGTTATGTGTAGGTATTTGGACGGTCTAGAGGAATCCGAAGGAGATTTATATAACGTTCCGAGAAGTGTAGTTTGTATTAGTTTATCACACTAGCCATTTAGGAAACAGAGGCAGAACACTAAATCTGTAAAATGGCATCAGCCGCACGACTCTTGGAGATAAACTAAATTTTTTTTCGCATGTCAAGTATGGTCATTAATGTCAATCATTCTGTATGAATTTTAAACAAAACTTTACGTCGTAGTCGGAATAATTTTTAAAATTCTATTCTTTATGTTTATTGTATGTCTCGCCGGTCACAAATATACTATATTTAGCTACAAAACAATTATAATTTTAATGTATCTAAAACCATTAAATTTAATATTTATCCATTTTATCTCTACGTGCGAAAAAGGGACTGTGCTGCCACCACAAATCATATGTTTAGTTAACTTCATTATACTAAGCATTCATGGGAGTTGTATGTTCAAAAAAGTAATAACATTTAAATTTAAAGTACTGTAACTTTGGATGCAAATCTGTCGCCAGTTTCACCAGGTAAAGGTAGACAAGCATGTGCGTATTTTTATCTGTACGTTCGCCGAAGGCAACAAATTTGATTTTGTAAATAAAGACAAGCATCTGGTTCCTTAAAACGTCATAATTATGCCTCTACAGAACAATGAATAAATGTGAAGCAATTTTGTAAGTAATAAAATATATACATATTTAGATATCGACAATATAATATATTCCATACAAAGAGTATAAGATATTATTTAATATAATTTAGGGGCACAAAATTACATTTTGTACACTTTAGGTTTTATTAGCTTCCAACTACTCGTGCAGAAGAAATCAGAATAATTTTAAGGTCAACAATTATGAAAATGGTTAACTTAATATAAAATTGTTATGCGTTAACGGAATAAAGTTTCACTGCTTCCTTTTTCCTATCTCATGCAATGGAGTTTCTTTTGAAAAGTAATTTTATAAAACCACCAATAGTGTTTTAGTGTGTNNNNGTCTGCCTCATCGCTGGCAACGAACCGTGGACAACCTCGGAGACTAATTTGAAGGATGTTAGACAGCTCGTACACATATGATACGTACCCGTTACCATGAGTGTATAGTGTTTGTACGAGAATATATCAATTAAACTGTGATTTCATGCAGCCATGTTTGTTTTTGTTCCTTGCTGGACATTCCTGCATCAATGCCCCATGTGGGGTCTTAAAACATACTTGTCATACACTTTCAACTGTACATAGTACATTTCCTGTGTTGGGTCGTTTTCGGGAGACAAACAATAGTTGCCATGACTTCTGAATCAGTCCTCCTATATATATATACATGAGTGTGTGTGTGTGTGTGTGTCAGTGTTGGTATTTGTGTTCCCCTTTCCTTCAAAATTTTTTTAATTTTCTTACTGACATAGACTAATTATATTACACATCTTCCCATTAAAATTTAAGTATTATCCCCTATTTATTTTTAAATTTCATTGCTAACAATTACACAGGTTGTGCATAAATTCGACCGACAAACATCGGCTACAGGTTAATCACGAAAAAAATAAGTCGGAAACATGTATACGCCCTATTGTCTGAAGTGAATACCAAGGGCGGTGCACATCTTTGAAGTTGGACCTGAAACGCTTGTCTAGTGCAAATATTGAAGGAAAATGTTTTAAGTTGGAACAACGATTGTCTAGATAATGGGTAACTGGACAAAGATCTGCAAACACCTTAACACCTGACGCTGTCATAATATCATTTAATGTAAACAATCTCGGTTACTAGCCTTAATTGGAACTTACGTCCATGACGGGATAGCTTATTTGATATTTAAATGATGCATCCGCATGGCACAATTAACGGAAAATATCGCCTTGTGACAAACACCCTGAGTCTCATCTTTTTCAAGTTATTTGTGTTTTACTTTTAAAACAACACTTGCCAATACTTAGCAGGTGGGAACGCTTAAAACCTAATAACATGCTGTCGCGGATATTGAAGGGAGGAGAAGATTCCAAAGAGAGTTTTAAAACAGCGGCACTGTAATAAATAAGTTCTTCAGCTCCAGCTTCAAAAATGTGAAACACCTCTAGAATCAATTGTCATACGTCGTATACATGTTTTCAATTTATTTTTTCGTAAGTAACCTACAGCCGAAGTTTACCGGTCGAATTTAGATACACCCATGTATAAAATAATTTCAGGTAGGGCTTAAGAGTTTTGCCTTCAATATCACAAAGAACTAAATATGCAAAAAAAAAAAAAACCCAAAGAATCAATTTTTTTTTTTGCAAAATATTAAATTTCCCAACACTAAAGGGAAAAGTTATTTAGATAAATTTGAGTTTCATAACCTCAAAGTATTGTAAAATAATATGCAAACAAACGCCAACGTTCATGAAATAAACCAATATTTTAATATTTTTGTTAATCCTAAATGTAGCTAACAACAACAGCTCCCGGTATTTACGTCCACTTACGGTGTGTATATTTAGCACAAATGAACTTTTTTTTATATAATTAAGCTTATATTACGCTATGTAAAAAGGCGTTTAATCAAGGTGCATAGACAAGGTTTTTCATTATACTTTTTCTATTTTGATTATCTAAATTTTTTGTCGAAATAGTTTGTTAAAAGTCTACAAGTAATCGTTTTATCACAAAAAAACATTTAATATTGATCAAAAATTTTAATTCTCAAAAACTTAAATTAAAATAGATATGTTTACCTTTCCCGAGGATACTTGCAACAGCATCAGACGTGAAAACAAGTTACTACTTGTCTCGTTACATTGGAAAGTATCAAATTTGCCAATTTCTTCTGCGAAAACACTCTTCCAGGACTAAATAAGGAGGTTTTTAGCCCAACTTGATGTGTTACTCACCGGTCAACACTTTAAAATCTTTGTTATTTATACCTTTTTTATGATAAAGTTATTGTTGCCTAGAATAAGAGAAAACTTGGAGGGGAAGAACGTGTAAGTTAGTGTGACTGGCTGTTATGTATGTTTCTTGAATATGTAGCCGAAAAATTTATTAAATTTAAGTAATTAATATTTGTTTTGTATTTATTAATGTACTTGTGATCAGGCAAAGTCCGATATTCCTGGTTTCTTAATTCTTCAAATTAAAAGAAATGTTGGAAATCCATCCGTTTTATCGAAAATATGACTACGATATGAATATAAATGTCTACATCTGATGTAAAGATTCAGTGCAACTGATTGTCTGAGCCATTTAAATGCAGTTGTAATATATACCTCAAATAAAGTTCGGAAAATTGTTAGATAAGGCTGTTTGGGTGGTAGGGGTTACGTAGTTATTTTGTGATCAACAGAGAGCGCACTAACGCATTGAAAATGCCTGGGACAAGTTGACAACAGCAGTTTATGATCGTCCACAGCCTCAAGAAACACTTCCAGATCTCACAAGAGCTGCCCAGATGGAATGGGACGTTTGTCCGGAAGATGACGTGAAAACACATTGATTAGAAGCATGCGACGGCGTGTTAGGGACCTGTGCAACGCACATGGAAGACATACACGGTACTAAGCTGCAGTGGGAAGAAATAAACCCGCCCTAGTCAGAGAAACCAGTTAGTTAATTTTGTAGTTCTTTCGTGTTTATATGTCTTTGATATTGGAAAAATTTTACTTTCAGACACACTTTAAATTTCACGTTTTGTATCGGGACCGTTGGTAACTTCTAATTGCTACTACGTTTTCTTTTATGTATATAC
>NQII01003213.1:0-39309 GCA_002778355.1 Clitarchus hookeri
CATGTAGAAAAGTGCATGATGTAATTGGAAATCCAGAAATTAGTTTTTGTTAGTTTTCAACATGTACTTCTACAACAGTTTCATCTCTATCCTCCAAGATGAGGGTTTAGTCCCATTCATATACAATCAGATAGTAAGTAGTCAAATTCAAGTTCAACTTTTCGTTCGGATGTCTACTTGCCCGACATTCGTTTTTATCAAGTGACTTATATTTGCTCGTCCGGAGAAAGTGAGAATCCCAAATCTTCCGTCCTCGCCTGGAGATGCCTTATCGCTGTGATGGCCTCAACTAGTGTTACATGAACTTGTTTTATTTGATTGTCTGGATCACGTCGAAACCATATAACCAAATTACAATTTGTTCTTTGGATTACGTCGTAACCACATATTCCAAATAATAATGGAACTATATCTAATTGTCTTTTATGTCTAAATAATTTTTATCTACAAGGGAACTTTTATATTTTAATAACATTGAAGTGTTTGACAAGTCAAGGGGAATTATTAATTTTGGTATATAAAATAACATTTATTTAGCATATGACGAGTGCACTTCAGGGCATGTCCATTTATTGCTCAAACTGCTTCGATTGCTAGCATTTTTGTTAAACATAAAATCTAATTTGTTACTTTGATAAATGTTTTCCTCTGGACATTAAATAAATAATATTTATTTCTAGGGTCATCTCTAGATAAAATTTCCGTAGTTCTTTTGCAGTAGCACTTCCACACCATTCCAATACTAAGTGGCCTTTATAGTGTCTGAGAAGGAAGCACAAATAACCAGCACTTAATATGGCTGTGCCCTCAGTCTTTTGTGATGTACTTAATTTGTATATTTTTAATTTTATATGAAGTCACGAGGACACTAATTGATAGCAATTGACCAGACAAAAATTGAAAATTCGCCTCATTGAATATAATTGTATATACAATGTTAGACTGATATTTTATAATGGTTTTTAGTAAAGTAATTTTAGCTTAAATAAACAAATTATTTGAAACTGTCCAGCGCCACGGGAAAGGGGCAATGCCTGGCGAACTTTATGGCCATATAACACCTCCAAATCGTGAAAAACTTGCGCTGGAGACAAATTATGTAAAGCAACCATGCTTACTCATGCTGTTTGGGAGTATTCTTATTCTGCTGGAGCCAAAGTTTTTTTAGTAAAGGCTGTTCACCGTCAAGTGAGCACTTATGAAAGCTCTGCTTAAGATATACTTTTCTCTTAATTGTGTATCCTGCTGCCATATATAAAATTTGCTTACTTTGCCATGGTCACAAGGACTTCATTCGGGCGTCAGTCAAATGAAAATCAAAAACTTTTTTGGTACTTAAATGTGGTATTATTTACCAATTCATGCTCTATAATGTGTATAATGTGCAAAAAATACCAACTTGATTACCATACATTTTGATGTTACACTAGCAATACAATGCCAAGACAGCTTACTTAACTAGAAGCGTGCATGCCAGTGCCTTCGGTAGTATAAAAGCAGTTACCAGGCAGTGATATGTTTTAATGGTTGATTTAAAAAGTGCTCACTTTACAATGAACTGCCTGTAAGGGATAGCAATAATTCTTGAGGCTAGGAAGTTGTTCAGCATGTCTGCTTAACATCCGGTGGTCAGTGACACTGTATTGCCATTATCGCCATAAAAAGTGTGGTTAAATTATGCGTGACAGTGACAAAGTACACGAGACAGTGACCTTCATATCACTCACAGGCCGATGTTGTAGTTCACGGGGATTGTCGGTGGCTAAGTAGACGCAGTTCTACTTGTCAACTCCACAGTCCAGTTGAAATTGTGCTTCATCAGGCAAAATACATTGTCCAGCAGGCCGTCGTTGTTTTGCAGCAAATCAAGCAGTGCTAAGCAACTTTCATTTCTTCATTATTTATATCTAGTATCTCTTGGATTTCGTAGGAATAGAAATGTAGCTCCTGACAGGTTTAGAGCTGCAGAATAACTCTTAATCGATCTTCGTGGACTTCTGGTGATTTGATTAAAAAATATAGAAGTATTGTCCTCAGAGATTACTTTGAAGGATGTTAGTCAGCGTGTACATGTATGTTACGTACCCGTTAAAATGAGTGTATTCAGAGCATATGAGAATAAATCAATTTATACGGTGATTTCAAACAACCATGTTTGTGTTTGTTCATTGCCGGACATTCCTGCATCCATACCCCATGTGGCTTCTGAATCAGCTCTCGTATTTGTGTCAATGTTGCCAACCTATGGTGTCAATATTGTCATTTTAAAACCGTCAGGTGTTCCCGCCTATCCCTGTTTGTATGCTGGCATGTATTTATGCATGTATGCATGCATATCTGCATGTGTATTTGTGTATGTGTATGCATGTATGTGTGTGTGTGAGAGTTCATGTATTCATGAATGCATGTAAACATGTATGTATTCATGAATCTATTCTTGTATATATACATGTAATTATGGATGCATGTAGTGTATATGCATACATGTGTGAGTGTTTTTGTGTATGCATATTTGTACATGCACCTTTCTGTGCATATATATATGTATGTTTAAGTTTATTTATAAATATTAATATTTATACCGTATATATAAGAATGTATGTATATATTTGTGTTCGCATATATATATATATATGTGTGTATGCATGCATGGACATGAACATATTTATTTAACCTAAAGTATGTCCCAGAAATTTTTANATATATATATATGTGTGTATGCATGCATGGACATGAACATATTTATTTAACCTAAAGTATGTCCCAGAAATTTTTATTGTCATTTGTTGGTTGTGTGTTGTATTATGCAGAAGTGATATAGTCGTCTGTCTTGAACTCGGAATTGTTTGCTATAAACGTCATACGTTTGTACACACGCGGAATATACAGATGTTCCATGTTTTCAGCTTCTACGATGGTAATGCACCTGGTACTGTTGAAATGCCGTCAGCGATTTCCTACACGTCGAGTTAGAGATCGTAGAGTGTATTCCAGAGTTTGCAATACATTATGTGATAGTTATAAGCTGCCCATTTCTTATCTGGATCAGAACGAGGTCGTCAACACTGTTTTTTATGTTTGGCAAGATATGAATTAAATTTATTTTTCTTAATAGTGCGATGTGGGGTGAATCCGATCACTGGTGTTGGGGCCAAACGGGTGATTGCCCAATGTGGAAAAAATTGTAACTNGAATTAAATTTATTTTTCTTAATAGTGCGATGTGGGGTGAATCCGATCACTGGTGTTGGGGCCAAACGGGTGATTGCCCAATGTGGAAAAAATTGTAACTTTATTAGCTAGGCTTCGTGGAAAGCATATACGCCGGGCTTAAATTATTAGGCCTTGTCCACAGTAACTCGTCCGTGGTCGAATGGTCCACAGGACATTCTTTGTCCGCGGACGCATGTCCCAATGTGTGCGTATACAATTACAATGTCCGAAGATAAGCTTTCAGATACTGGCACTAGAGTGCACCAAATTCGGCGTAGTCCGAAGCTAAGCTTTCATATATTGTGACTAGAGTGCACTCAAATCAGCGCCTCAATAAATTGTATGCGATTACTCGTAAATATTTATATTTGTAGCTTATTTTATTTGGTTTTTTAATTTGAGTTATGCGAGTGAGTATGTTTCGATTTTGCTTTAATTTAACCTCATTTGGATTTTTTATTTTTTATTTCTGTAGTCAGTTCATTTTTGTGTCTTTATTTTAATAAATAACTTGAAAACGAAACTAATGTTTCGTTTTAACGTCTGCGAGATTGAATATTATTATTCCTTTCAACAAATTGTATGTTGTATATTTTCAATCTGCACACTTCGATATCAACACAGCATTATTTACTTTTATCGTTTGCACATGATAAAGTTTAAACAAAACAAATAATTTGGAACACGTCCGCACGTGCGTCCGCTGACGAAAGTTGAAGCTCGGGAATGATCTTAGGACATGGGACCTTGGGACATTGGGACGCGTACTATGACGTCAGAGTGTCACGAGCATCAATCAGCAGTTAGACGTCAGTGGAACAGTTATCGTGGACAATGATTTACAGTACCTGCCTAAGCGCTCAAATTAAAGTAGTTTATAATTATTCATATTTTCAACATATTGGCGCAGGTGGTAACATTATTGACTTTAAAGTAATCGGGAGAATTATTGCCCAAGTAAATATGCAATAGGGAATTTAAGCTAAATTAAGTATTTTGATTTCGGTTTTGTTAAAATTAAGGATTATGATATTTAACTGAAGCTGAATTTGATTTAGTAGATTTGTACCAGAAGTTCAGCATTGGACTGTTGCTTATACTTCCTCATATAACTCATGTACTCCAGCCCATTGATGTCTGTGTTTTCAAGCCACTGAAGACATACTACCATCAGCAGCAACATCATGGCAACCGATTTAAAAACTGAATTTAGGAAGAATGTTTAAAGAGGCATGGGACTCAGCTGCAACAGTTGAAAATGGTGTAAAAGGGTTTGAAGTAACTGGTATTTACCTTCTCAATACCACTGCTATTCCAAGTCATAAATTTATTTCTGAAATAGTCTTTCNTTTGAAGTAACTGGTATTTACCTTCTCAATACCACTGCTATTCCAAGTCATAAATTTATTTCTGAAATAGTCTTTCTCCAGAGTCATCGGAACCGTAAATGTTTTTGAATTCCGATATGCTATCCACATCATCTTCATTAATCAGACACAGTAAACCTACGCCCTCAAGAAAAGAAAAAAATCCATCCGGTGAAAAAGATTGGAATGAAGATGACACTACAGAAAAAATTCGATCCATGTTACCAACACTGGAAAAATTAACACAAAAACCTAAAAGATTGCGAAGAGCTTTTATTTCTTTAAGACTGGTGTCAAAAGAAATCATTATCTCACTGAAAGAGAAGAAAATCAAAAGCAACAAGGAAATCCACGAAACAGAAAAAACTGAAGCATCNTTTGAAGTAACTGGTATTTACCTTCTCAATACCACTGCTATTCCAAGTCATAAATTTATTTCTGAAATAGTCTTTTCTCCAGAGTCATCGGAACCGTAAATGTTTTTGAATTCCGATATGCTATCCACATCATCTTCATTAATCAGACACAGTAAACCTACGCCCTCAAGAAAAGAAAAAAATCCATCCGGTGAAAAAGATATGAATGAAGATGACACTACAGAAAAAATTCGATCCATGTTACCAACACTGGAAAAATTAACACAAAAACCTAAAAGATTGCGAAGAGCTTTTATTTATTTAAGACTGGTGTCAAAATAAATCATTATCTCACTGAAAGAGAAGAAAATCAAAAGCAACAAGGAAATCCACGAAACAGAAAAAACTGAAGCATCTTCAAAGTAAATACATTTAAAAACAAAGAAAGCAACATATTCAGAAAATTTGTTAAGAAACGAGCATGGCGAGGCAGATGTTCTTTGCAACTTTTGCAAAATACCTTACAGAGACATTTAAAGATGCACAGCTGGACACTGGATTCAGTGCCAGTGTGGTAAACTGTCGTGCCATGAGCGCTGTCTCAATGCGTTTCAGTGTAAACAGTTCGTATGTGGAATATGCTTACGAAAAGAGTGAAAAAAAAAAAAACAATTGACCCACTTTACCCCATTGGTAATCCGATTTGCCCCGCTTTTGTACTAATCTGGTCAAAACATTTTTTACTCGTTTTGCAAGCTTAAAGTTATTTTTAAAAACTAAACTGTCAATGTCAAGACATGAATTTGTACTTTAATGTATGCCTGATATTCCCATAAAACAACCAATAACCATAATGAATTTTTTCCCCCATGATATTCGGCTATAAAAAAATGACCCGAATTGCCCCGGTTTGCCCTAAATGAAATAGCTTATTATAATCTATAGACAGAATATAAGTAAAAGTTCAATTTAACTTAAAATAAGACACTTTTATGTTAAGACGTAAAGAACGCTTGTNATTTAACTTAAAATAAGACACTTTTATGTTAAGACGTAAAGAACGCTTGTAATCCTACCGGAAACAACCGAACATGCCACACCAAGGATGATTTTTCACAGGTTTTATTTAAAACCGCGAATAGACTATAGCTCGCATTATGCATGNGACCCGAATTGCCCCGGTTTGCCCTAAATGAAATAGCTTATTATAATCTATAGACAGAATATAAGTAAAAGTTCAGTTTAACTTAAAATAAGACACTTTTATGTTAACACGTAAAGAACGCTTGTAATCCTACCGGAAACAACCAAACATGCCACACCAAGGATGATTTTTCACAGGTTTTATTTAAAACCGCGAATAGACTATAGCTCGCATTATGTATGCTTTCGCTTAACTAAAGGAACATGCAGATGCATTCCGACAAACAACATACAGTTTTGTCACGAGATCAAAACAATGCATTGCAGTGGACGGAGGCATTTTTGGCAATTTACTTTTATGTTGCACTCTCGCCCTGTAAAATGCAATCATTAAAGAAGTTCTATGTTTGAAACCATTTGGGATAGCACATGTATCTGAACTTTTTTGATTAAAATTACCTTACCTTTCACCTTCTAGAATAATAACCTTTCCTGCATGCATGCGTATATGTATTTATGTTTGTATGTATGTCTATAGGCATATGTATCATAATAATAATGTATGTAAATTTAGTTTTTTGTGTGCCTTAAAATATTTTAATCATTTCTGCTGCATACACTGGTATCATTAGTTGTACTCTGTAATTTATATATATATACATATATATAATACATACATTAGTTGCATGCTAGAAAATAAATATAAATTNATATTTTAATCATTTCTTCTGCATACACTGGTATCATTAGTTGTACTCTGTAATTTACATATATACATATATATAATACATACATTAGTTGCATGCTAGAAAATAAATATAAGTTTTAAACAATATTTATGTGTGTTAATGTGTGAACCATGAAGTTAGCACTGGCATCACAAGAAGACGCCTGTTTGCTCTCGTTAAAATTCTGAAGCTTGTTTAACAAAATAAACATGATTCCTGACCCTCAATATATGGGGGCAAGCCCCAAGGGGCTAACGAGCATGGAAAATTCTCAGGAGGGTTATTAATGAAGCTTGAGGAGTGCGTTACGCACATCTCTTAAAACCGTAAATCGTACTTGTAGGAATTTCAATCAAAGGCCAGTTGTTGGAAGTCGAGTAAGAGATTAATAAAACATATGATAGTCAACTATACACAGTGATTTTTGCGACCAATCGACTTTGAGAATGGGTGGATAATGTGGGGGAGCCTATTAAGATAATTGTTATGGGTATCAAAAGTGGTACGTAGAGAGTGTAAGGGATGTATAGAAATATTGGATTAGTGGTGGTACAGTTATGTGTATAACCTTTGGCACATTTATGACAGGAGACAGTTTAATTTCTGGTAGGTGTCATGTAAACAGTTCTTTACATCAAAAATAATAATTTATAATGTTTTAATAAAAACTGCATATTTCTTTGACGTTTGTTCGCAAGAAAATGAAAGAAGGTCGAAAACGGGTTCCGTTCAAATTGTGATCGTGGGAAAGCACATATTAACAGATACTTGTTAGTAGTAGCCATGGAGCGACATAATGAAGAGCAGAAACGTGAATATTACTTGCCTACACAAAACACATCTGAAATACTGACGAACGAATAAAACGGTGTTGGATAGTAAAAACATGTTAAAATATATGTGATTATCGGGCCAATACTGTTGTTGCCATCAATGAACTGATTATTTTATGCTTTGTACTGTTGAAGAGCTGGGTTGCATTTGAATTCGAAATGAATTAAATTCTCGTATTTTTANGATTATTTTATGCTTTGTACTGTTGAAGAGCTGGGTTGCATTTGAATTCGAAATGAATTAAATTCTCGTATTTTTAGAAAATATTTATATTTTTATAGATGTTCTATACATTCAGAACATGAATCAGTGGAAGAGGTACGAAACAGAAAAAAAAAAACCTTGGTAAAAACTGTGCTACTGAAAACAAGGAAAGCCATACGTGAAGGTAAGGAGTACACAGGTCTCGCATTTCTGGAAGTGACGAAAACTTATTTACGGTAAGTTGTAGGGACATGCCAAATAAATAATTTCACAGTCACAATCGTATCCCTGATTTAAAACACTTTTTCAAGTTCAGAGTGTTCCGTGACTTTTACAGGCAATGTTTCAATTTGCAGCAATATTTCTTCGTCACATGGCAAACTTTTCATTAATTTCCCTTTGCATATAACATTGTAATATGTAACATGGCAAATGCATTAAATTTTATTTTAAATTAATTTTCATGATGACTTAAGCTTAATTCGATAGGCTTGCATCTTTAAAGTTATCACAAGTGTTGAACACTGCACGGTGTTGCACAAGGTACATGTAAAACAAACGGATATTGATAACCAAAGAAGTTACATGCACAACGTCCCACCTTCGAAAAAATGCGATGCAACAAATCGGGTCACTCTTACGACACTTATATTTGTCACTGCAACATGCTAATTTGAGTGTTGAGACATTTATGATAGCCTTTATGCTATACGTCTAGAAAAATAATAACAATTTTGTAAAAACCAAAAATTATAAATTTTGAAGTATAAACTAAATTCGAATTGAAAACAAAGCTCTCTGAAAAATAGTTATAACTGTATTATGATATTCATTATGCTTTGTCTGTAAAATTCATCTCAGTTGCTTATATGTTAATTTCGATTCTAATATGTTCACAATTAGTATGCATAATTAAATCTGATACGAATAAACAAATCATGGAAAGCATGGCCCATTAATGGAAAGTCTGCCAAATTTACATTGTTGCATACTTATGGCCTTTTAGATATCCTGGTTTCCTAACTTTATCCGTTATATAGAAGCATCTTTATATTTAACTTTAAAAATTAAATGCATAAAATGTACAAAATGTATTATTGTTCTGTAACTGTGATTTCAAAAAAAAGTAAAAAAGTTAACAATAAGGTGAAAAAAGTTTGTATAGTTATGGTAATTGCTGATTTTTTTACGTCTCCAGCGTATCGTAAATCATAACTTCAACTAAAACTATCAAACATTATTTGCATTCGTAGTTTCTATAAAGTAATACAGCCCACAACTCATTGTACTACATGGCCAATAATGTATTGTGTGTTGTAGCACGTTCTAAAATTCTTTTTAATGCGTGGGAAAATTCCTGCGATTTTAATTCAAATAAATATAACCTTAGAGTTTTAAGTAGCGACCCGGCCCGTCTTCACCCGGGAACAATTTAGTTTTTACAGCGATGCACTAATAAATAAATTGGGAAAAGACAATTAAAACATTATATGACAGTAAATTAATAAACTACTAGCATATATTACATACATAAATACACGTCACGCCTGTCTTCCAGAGGGGTAGACAGAAATTATGGACCTCCATTTACCACGATCCTGATATACCTACCTCCTTCACTTTATCCACATTCATATATCTCTAATATAACAATATTATATGATAGTGGTTTAGAAAATTTCTTTGTATACAACATAAATCATTTTGCCTCCGACCGCCAGCACAAAAAGCTTTCTGTTTGACGTAACACGCGAAAGGGCTACGTATCAAATCCACTCCAGCCACAGTAAGTGTTTGACCCTGTGCCTTATTTATAGTTGTGCCAAAACAAACTCTTATTGGAAATTAAACTATTTTAAAATTAGAAGGCAAATCCGAGGGAATCATTGGTATTCTAGGAATTAAAATAGTTTCTCCAGTACCGCAGCCAGTTACCTTCAATGAGAAAACTTTTTAAACTTTTAATTTGTAATCGAGCCCCGTTGTATAATTTCGGTGGATTTATATTTCGCAGTAAAATTATGGGAGCTCAGACTTTTAAAATCAGTTTGTGTGGTGGCATGCCAGAAGGATTCAATGAATTAAGAAATTCTGTGGTAAAGTGCACAGCTCCTTCACTGTAGAGTACTGTGTCTATTGAGTAATAGACTTGTGTTTGCACATCAAATTTTGCGAGCACTAATCACTAATTTTTTCGACTTGTTCATTATTAGGCGATAATATCGCTCTTTATTTGAACCCCGATAATGTCTTATTTGAAAGTTCGTGCATTTCAGGGTATAAGTTATATATCAGTTGTTGGTGGTCGGTGACTAAAACCCCTATATCACTATTGAGAGAAAATTCTCCACAATCCATTGGAAGTTTTCCATTTCCGACTTTCAGTAGCATGTCAGCAAACATGCTGTTATCTTCTGAGGACATAAGTACTCTCATGTTTGTTTTGAGTGCTAGTTTTGTTACGTTGGGCCAAAGATACGATATTTTCAATGATGCATTGACTTCATCAGCTCTAGTTCCTCTCGCCACCACCGGCAACATTTGACGAAAATCACCTGTGAATAAAATCGTGCAACCAACCATAGGTGTATTTGTATTTCTTAAATCACGCATGGTCCTGTCTAGAGCTTTAATGGGAGTTTTATGCGACATAGTAGCCTCATCCCAAACTATCAATGAACAGTTATGTAATAGTTTAGACGTGTTACTTTGTTTTGAAATGTGACATACGCTTTTTCCATCATCACAAACGTTCAGGGAAGTTTAAAATTCGCATGTGCCTTTTAAGAGTGGCTGCGATGCCAGTTGATGCTACGGCAAGGGCAACATTACCGCTAGATCTAACTGTAGTGAGAAGCAAAGTAATTAAGAAAGTTTTACCTGTGCCGACCGGAGCATCGGGGAAAAACATTTTGCCTTCTTTGTTTGTTATGGATAAGAGCAAGGCATCATAAACTGCTCTCTGATAGGGGTTCAGACTTGGTTCTTTCGGTCTAAGGGTTTGTAAAAGCCGATATTGATCATACGATGTCTCCCTCAATAATTCAGCATTGTTAAGGTTTTAATTAGCGTTAACTGGCAAAGGAAGACCAAAATCTGGGATTGAATTGTAAATACGCTTATAACTACTTATCTATTAAGGATAGATATATGCTGTCGCTAACTTTTTGTAGATAATTTAATTTTATACAATTATTTCTACATGGTTTTGTTATAACTCTTAAGGAATAAGCAGCGTATTCCATGAGAGCGCGCTGACTGCAAACTTTTTTCCCGACTTGACTAACTAATACCCTTAATGCTCAGCTCCTATAAGTGCCGAGGCAATTTTTAATACACAAAAACCTTCCTCGATAAATGCAGATCATAACAGTAAAAACTGAATCCAAATCCGTTCAGTGATTCTCGATATTAGCGCAGTCATACAGACAGAAGCGCGCCAGGGACTTATTTTATCCCACACAGTGATCCCTAACCAAATTTCTTAAAACAGGGTCACCTGAGAACAAAAACCCATGTCAGAAAGATTGATATTTACCTTATTGACAACACTTTTCACTTACACCCTCCAAAATTCTCCTTCCATGACAAGGGGCTGCAGTTGGCGCTGCACCTACAGCACTCGCCTCTCCCACCAAGGCAAATCGGGTTGAATTCCCGGTGGGACAACTCTTGATTTTTTGCAAGTAGGGGTCGTGCCGGACGATGCTGCTGGTCGGCGGGTTATCACGGGGATTTTCCGTTTCCCTCGTTCTTGCATTCCAGCGCTGTTTCATACTCACCTCGCTTCACCCTCATCGGCTCTCAAGACCTCGATGTTAAGAGCCACCCAAATCTCTCCACTCCATTCCATCGATTCACCCTTTCTCGAACTGTGTAAGTTGTTAATACCTGTGTCAAATGCGTCGCCGAGGCATGCTAGCTACTCAATGACTTTCGCTCCCCAAGCACACAGACTATACTCCACACAGAGCCTCGTATACAACAGTTCACGTTACCAGGTTTGTAGTGGTGCTTACGCTTCCTGGTGGTAATTATATGTAACCAATCGCAGCCTAACTTACAGTAAATCAGTTACATTATTATCTGAGTTAACCCATTCAGACCCAGTGTACACGACTGTGTTCATTACACACGTGTAGGCAATTTTTGGTCTGCATTGCACACTGCGAAGCTCAATGACCAATGATCTAACCTGTGGGCAAATGGTTCTCAAACCGTCTTATTGGCGGAGGTCACAATTGGTTCATATTACTGTAGCCGAACATATGGCCTACAGCTCATTGGCTGTGACAACGAAACAAGTGTTGTGAGAACTTAAGTACAGCACGCATCATAATGTTTTTGGTTTGCAACATGGATTTTTGTCCTTTTTTGGAATATTCATTCCGGGCGTGTCCATTTTTTGGAAGGGAATGTGATTCGGACTACACTACTTTTCCCGTTCTGTCAAACTTTCTTCTTTGCCATATACTTCCTCGCCCTGTCTCCACATAGAGAAACGGCTGCAATCAAAAAGAGACCAGTAGAAAACCTGGTGCTACCACGAGATGTCGACATCGAAACCAAATGGTCGTGTTCAGATAATTGTAAGGCCTCCGTAGTAGACTGCACCACCTTCATGTACATGAGTTTTACTGCCAGCTAACATCAACAACAAAGGAGCACAGCAAAATAAAGATAATATGACAACGCCCTTTAATTGACTGGTAGCTGAGTGCTCCTTTTATTTTATGTTGAAAAATTGATTGTTTTAAGTTTGCTGAATGTGCAGAGCTATGCATTAGAGAAACTGTGCATGCATATACTCGAAAGAAAATATTTTGTACTTTACGTAGGAAAAATACTTTATATTCAAAATTGCTACTACAGTATTGGCTATGAAACGTCAGTTGAGGGCTTACCATCCGGTGTGATGTTACCTCCATCTACATTTCCAAACAAAGGCGGCGTCTGAACCCATAATATTAAGAAATTATGGAATATTTCGTAATAACACACAAAATGTAGTCTATGCATGAATATATTGTTACGGTTTCTCAATTCAGTTTGCTTAGCCACGTTATTTAATGGATGGACTTAAATTAAAGAGTTAATGACAATTTTCTAATTTATTAACAGACACTACAAAGAAAATACTCTTCACATAATATCTCACAATAAACTGCTGTTAAATGCTATTTACAACTAATAATTACATAAGCATCCATCACCTTATAGAAATTAACGCAATCAAATAACCGAACTCAGTCACAATAAACACTTATTAAAAAAAATATATGTCTATACTTGACAGTTCCAACACTTACAATAGATCCCATATCACATTTCATACTAATTCAGTTCACATCCTNGCAACAAACTGCTGTTAAATGCTATTTACAACTAAT
Source organism: Clitarchus hookeri (assembly GCA_002778355.1). NCBI lineage: Eukaryota > Metazoa > Arthropoda > Insecta > Phasmatodea > Phasmatidae > Clitarchus > Clitarchus hookeri. Next base: position 13,235 of record NQII01003213.1, read on the forward strand.
AATTACATAAGCATCCATCACCTTATAGAAATTAACGCAATCAAATAACCGAACTCAGTCACAATAAACACTTATTAAAAAAATTATATGTCTATACTTGACAGTTCCAACACTTACAATAGATCCCATATCACATTTCATACTAATTCAGTTCACATCCTTCCCGTCAGTTGACATTCCACCCATCCGGAAATTTATAGAGCGCTCCGAGACAACCCATGCAAGTTAGCCCTCTACTCGTCAGGTACCACGCCCTCTCGTCCACCCATACCACACAGACACTAGTCTGCCGTCGTCTTGCATCGTTCGCCATCGTCCATACCCTCAGCTTATGTCCCTCGCTGCACCATATTTCGCACCATTACAATATTTCAGCCAGATGGCTACCACAAAAACTGCAAATTCTCTGGCTGTGGAGGGTATTTATAGTGCCATTGGCCCTAGCCCAGAAACATTTTACATGTTGGGTTGTGCCGGGGAGCAGTTTACCAGAACATTAATTCTATTGTCCGCCATCGACTTCTCCAGGAGGGGGATGGGGGACGGTGACCCCAGTCCAGGTAGCGGCAATAATCCCGTACGCCAAGCAATGTAAAGGCGGGAAGGTAGTAACGACTCACCTCCCCCACCGCGATGGGACATGCCTCGCAGGAGGCTTACGCATAACAAAATATGAATGTAATTTCACTCGAAAACCAACTGTCACTGATACGTACTGTTTACAACTTTATTGGAAGGGATAGTTTCGGTAGGTGTATGAAATGCTGCAAAGGATTTTATATATTGCTGTTCACATCTCTTACTGCTACAGAGTGGGCGCAACATTTTGCCTCCCATCCTAGCATATTAAATGCATATATTATTAACTGCATTAGAGAAAGAAATATGAATTTGCAGGGCAAGTTTTCCTGTCAGTGTGTACAGCACACGAAATACATATATTTCCGAGCACCTGCTGACATCGCCTTACCATGCATGCTAATTTATCGCATGAAGAGTGTTTCGGTAGCAGTAGGATTGACCACCGCCAAATTATAAGATGTGAACAAGCTGGTGATTACAAAGGATAATGTGTTCGTTATTGAAGATATGGATCACTGCTCAGTTTCAAAAAGAGGTCGTCATAACAGCAGTACAGCAGATGAGAAAGTTGTTCTTCATCACACAATGTGGATGGACCTCAACAGCAAAATTGCTGGGGGATTATATACGCACATTATTGTCACGAACACTGTGCCCTCTACTGCCTTTCGTTTGGTTNCAGCAAAATTGCTGGGGGATTATATACGCACATTATTGTCACGAACACTGTGCCCTCTACTGCCTTTCGTTTGGTTGTATATACACTGCTCACAAAAAGTTTAACATATATCAGAACTCAGGACTTTATATCAAGTAAAATAATTTTACATTTCATGTTGTACTACTAATCCATACTAATATTATAAATGTGAAAGTGTATTTGTTTGTTTCTTTGTTTGTCCTTCTTTCACGTCACAACGGAGAAACGGATCGACGTGATTTTTTGCACAGAGATAGTTGGAGGGCCGGGAAGTGACATAGGCTNCCCCCACCGCGATGGGACATGCCTCGCAGGAGGCTTACGCATAACAAAATATGAATGTAATTTCACTCGAAAACCTGTACCTTTGCTTGATCTGTCACTGATACGTACTGTTTACAACTTTATTGGAAGGGATAGTTTCGGTAGGTGTATGAAATGCTGCAAAGGATTTTATATATTGCTGTTCACATCTCTTACTGCTACAGAGTGGGCGCAACATTTTGCCTCCCATCCTAGCATATTAAATGCATATATTATTAACTGCATTAGAGAAAGAAATATGAATTTGCAGGGCAAGTTTTCCTGTCAGTGTGTACAGCACACGAAATACATATATTTCCGAGCACCTGCTGACATCGCCTTACCATGCATGCTAATTTATCGCATGAAGAGTGTTTCGGTAGCAGTAGGATTGACCACCGCCAAATTATAAGATGTGAACAAGCTGGTGATTACAAAGGATAATGTGTTCGTTATTGAAGATATGGATCACTGCTCAGTTTCAAAAAGAGGTCGTCATAACAGCAGTACAGCAGATGAGAAAGTTGTTCTTCATCACACAATGTGGATGGACCTCAACAGCAAAATTGCTGGGGGATTATATACGCACATTATTGTCACGAACACTGTGCCCTCTACTGCCTTTCGTTTGGTTGTATATACACTGCTCACAAAAAGTTTAACATATATCAGAACTCAGGACTTTATATCAAGTAAAATAATTTTAAATTTCATGTTGTACTACTAATCCATACTAATATTATAAATGTGAAAGTGTATTTGTTTGTTTCTTTGTTTGTCCTTCTTTCACGTCACAACGGAGCAATGGATCGACGTGATTTTTTGCACAGATATAGTTGGAGGGCCGGGAAGTGACATAGGCTACTTTTTATCCCGAGAAAANATCGACGTGATTTTTTGCACAGATATAGTTGGAGGGCCGGGAAGTGACATAGGCTACTTTTTATCCCGAGAAAATCTCATTCCCTTGGGGAAATTATTATTGTAAAATGAAAAAGTACACAAACGGAATAACAATGCAACGCCAACAACGCAACGTCAACAATGCAACGTCGCAACCGAGGAACAGATCGACGTAATTTCTTGCACAGAAATAGTTGGAGGGCTGACAGGTGATATTGGCTACTTTCAATCCCGAAAAAATATCTCATTCCCTCAGTACAATGCTGCTTCAATGTAAGTTGTTAGTGTGGGACGAAGGCACAATGTCACACAAAAAAGCGATAGAGGCCCTAAACCGAACTCTACAGGATATACGAAACAATACAGACATTATGGGAGGAATGGTTGTATTATTGGCTGGTGACTTCCACCAAACTCTACCAGTGATTCAAAGGGGCACACCTGCAGATGAAATCAAAGCCTGTCTCAAGTCGTCAAGCTTATGGGCAAATGTCAAGAAATTCAGCTTGACGACAAATCTGAGAGTGCACCTCTACAATGACGTTGATATGGGACATTATGCTGATACACTACTAAAAATTGGATATGGGCTGTTAGAAACAGATGCTGNGATACACTACTAAAAATTGGATATGGGCTGTTAGAAACAGATGCTGAGGGCTGTGTGTCACTAACGGGGTATTTTAGTAATTTGGTGCAGAGTGATACGGAACTGATTGCTAGCGTTTACCCAGATCTACAAATAAATATAATTGATGACCAGTAGCTATGCAAAAGAGCGTTTCTAGCACCAAAAAATTACTTCGTTAGTTCTCTGTCCTGTTTTTATGATCAGAGTGTTTCTACTAACAAATGCCGTTATTTCTCCCTATAAGTTTGTTACTATAACCATGGGAGCAACATTCAATGACGAAGTTTTTCACCTTGCACTCATTAAAATTGAAAAGCAAGTGCAGACATTGTCAGGAAAAAGTATAAAAAGGATGCACTTTATTTAAAAAAAAAACCTTTACAATAATTCTGTAGTCCACGCGAGCGGAGCCGCGGGCACAGCTAGTAGTACATCAAGTGAAAAAAAAAAACTCGTTTACATGATCCCAGTATGAAACAAACAAAATGCATAAACTAATTAACAGTGGAATCAAAGGAATATCATCAGTTTCAATAACAACAAAAATATCTTCTTTGACCCATTGGTCAGAACACTCTGAACATATATTTTGGTAACAGCTACAAAGTTCTTAACTTAAGGTTCGCACTAAAGTTAGATGATATATTTTTGAAGCTCTTCAAATGAATTGCATTTAACATTGGTGTAGATTGAGACTTTATCCTCATATACAGACTGGGGGCAACTTCCATATTTTATAAATTAATTAAATGCATATAATTACGGTAGCAACTAAAGTGATACTGTGCTTCAGCTGCTATAAAACCTCTACCGTTCAGCAAGCCAATGAGTTTTGATTCTTGTTTTTAAACCGCACGAGCCTTGATAGCATCCTGAGCGCTTTTTTCTACACATTTGACAAGCTGTTCTCGAGTTTTGGATCTTGCTTTTTGCTTGTTAAATTAATCACAGAAGATACAGGCGTGGGATAAAAGTCTGCTACTCTAGTCAGCCTTTAAGTTCAATGAAAACATTTGAAAAATTTAACTATACCTGATTTTGATTTTGATTTAGTATATCCTGCATAATTATTTTTCATACAATAATCTTTTATATCCTTCAGTGAATGCTTCCAAAATATATTGTACATCTTGGTTTTATTTTCTTCTACTAGCTCACATCTCCCATCTCCAGTTTATTCGCTATCGTTTATAAGCAGTTATTAANGCTGTTCTCGAGTTTTGGATCTTGCTTTTTACTTGTTAAATTAATCACAGAAGATACAGGCGTGGGATAAAAGTCGGCTACTCTAGTCAGCCTTTAAGTTCAATGAAAACATTTGAAAAATTTAACTATACCTGATTTTGATTTTGATTTAGTATATCCTGCATAATTATTTTTCATACAATAATCTTTTATATCCTTCAGTGAATGCTTCCAAAATATATTGTACAACTTGGTTTTATTTTCTTCTACTAGCTCACATCTCCCATCTCCAGTTTATTCGCTATCGTTTATAAGCAGTTATTAANCTTGGTTTTATTTTCTTCTACTAGCTCACATCTCCCATCTCCAGTTTATTCGCTATCGTTTATAAGCAGTTATTAATATTCATATTTTTAATTTTATAACTTTATTAATAAATATTGGTGATAACATTACTTTCATTCTATTTTTTCTTATTTTTAATACAATTTTATTAGATTTTATACTTTTTAATGTTATACATTTATTGTTGCTCGTTAATAATTTTTATTAATAAATTTAACTAACAAATATTTTTCGAATATAATACATTAATTAATTTGTTTTGGTTTATTATTGTGATTTTGTTTTCTTATATATACATTATAACATTTTCTACATACTTTTAAATGTTTATCTATTGTAATCCATGGGGTGTAAATAAAATGATATATTTAGTGTCTTCACACAATTTGAATTGTTTAATTACATTTATATTTATAACGTTCCTATGTAATTTTGTTTCTTTATGTTTATGAAATTAATATTACATACAAATTTCTGCACTTTCTCAAGCATTTTATTTTTATTTTCTCTATAATACATTTTAAATACCCTTTCTCATTATTATAAATTTTAGTATAAATTATATGATTATTTCTTTGATGTTCTCTAAAATATATTTATTTTACAATGTATAAAACATTTTTTACACAAAATTTTTTATGGTAAAAATTTATTTAGACTTTTCTCCCCCTTGGTTTTTAAACATTACTTTGTTGTTTTGTTATCTATATTATATTGCTATATACGTACAAAAATATTTATAAAATTTTTATTAACTTTAATTTTTATGTTTTTTTATTAAATTTTATGATTTTTAAAATTTTTTTATAAAATTGATTTAAAAGTAAATTTATATTAAATTTATATGATTTTTTTTATTTTTCTTTGAGTCAATTGATAAAAAGATAGTTATTGGTTTTTGAGATTTTTGTTGTATCTGATATTTTTGCTTAAAAACTGTGGTTAAATCCTCTAAAATATATATCAATAGTGAGGTTTAAAAATTTGGGGGACTGTGTGCTCGCGTTATAAAAATTATGTACTGTCGACCTCCAAATATTCGGGCGGGCCACTCCATGTTCGCTAACCCATGCATCGTGGGAAGGCATCTTTACAAGCGCACATGCACACATACTCGTACACGCACCAGGCGGCGATAATCAAACATTAATAAATACGCACTAGAATAAAAGTCATATAACAAAATTTTATAAGTTACCATTATTAATTTTGGTTTTTTCTTTGTTTATAATAATGTACATTGCAACAATATATCGGTACTTAATGAAAAATATTTTAATAAGAAACAATGAAGTAAGTTTTAAAACAAATAAATAATAAATAAAAATGTTTTTAAATTGTTAAAGCACGACATTTTAATTACACTAAAATATAGCACTTAAAAGGTAAAACATATTTCGGCAGGGGCCAAAGCCCTCGTACTCAAATCTACTAAACAGCACTAGTAGGATGCTTTGGTAGTTTCTATCAGTGGTGGCTTGCAATGGTGCGTTTAACGCCCCATTTCACCTAAATTTTATAATCAGTACTTATTTTCTTTGTTTTTATTATATCTGTATGATTAATTATTTTATACAATTCCTCCATAAGTTTCAAGACAAAAGCAATTAGTTCTTACACCATTCCTTCACTGAGGCACTGAACACCTCTATAATATACAGCTACAATACACTAGCAGCTTCATCTCAAAAATGCAGGTCAGGAAATCGAAAACGTGGTGATATAGACGAATTTTGATGGGGGAGATGTTTGGAAACTGCGCATGTTTTCCTTTCCGCTGATGAGCTCTGGCAGCCCTTAATGTTTCGCTTCGATACCCAAATGCTACCGAAGTTTGGCCAGTAATGGTTTTATATAATGATTTAGCCGTAATATTTCGTAGGAATAGTTATTTTGTACGTTTGGGCGGTAACTATGAGGTTTATTCTGAAAGTAAGGTCCGAATCGCCGTAGCTAATCGAATGTCGTGCGAACATTGTAACGCGCATGCTCACCGACTCCCAGCATGCCTTGCTCGTCAAACGACGCCATTTGCATTGATATTGTTGCAGTGTGCTGTTTACGGTGTCAGTTCAAAATGTTTAAAACAATTGATCAGCCCACCGACTGTAAAATACGGCCAGTGATTCAGTTTTTGACAGCAAGGAACGTTTCAGCAGCGGAATTTCATCGACAGATAAGTCAAGTGTACGGCCCCAATGCGATGAGTGACAGCAAAGTGCGTAAGTGGGTGAGAGCTTTCAAGGACGGAAGGGAAAATGTCCATGATGAACCGAAATCAGGCCGACCATCAGTGATCACAGAANGGTGAGAGCTTTCAAGGACGGAAGGGAAAATGTCCATGATGAACCGAAATCAGGCCGACCATCAGTGATCACAGAAGATTTAGTCAGAGCCGTGGACTAAAAGATTTGTGAAGACCAGCGATTCACAATTTCAACTTTAGCATTGGAATTTCCGAATGTGGGTAGAACAACCTTCCATAAAATTGTCTCTGAAAATTTGCAATTTCACAAATTGTGCGCATGTTGGGTTCCCAGGCTACTTACTGAGGAACACCAAATGAAAATAATGGCTTGAGCTCTTGATTTTTTGGACCGATATCATAAGGAAGGTGATCAATTTTTAGAGAAGATTGTTACAGGGGACAAGACGTGGGTTTCTCACATGACCCCAGAGTCTAAACGCCAGTCAATGGAATGGCATCACCTGACATCAGTCAAAGTCTAGGCCAAGCGGACAATCTCAACACGCAAGGTAATGGCAACCGTGTTTTGGGATATACATGGAGTCTTGTTAGTCGAGTTTATGCAGCAAGGGACAACAAACAATGCAGCCGCTTACTGCGCTACCCTGACTAAACTTCGACGTGCAATACGAAATAAGCGACGAGGCCTTCTGACGTCTGGAGTTTTGTTGCTGCATGACAATGTCAGACCCCATTCTGCCATTCACACCCAAAATCTGATCAGATCTTTTGGATGGGAACATATTTACCACCCACTGTACAGTCCAGACTTGGCGCTGAGCGATTTTCACTTGTTCCGCTATTTTAAGTATTCTTGCCAATTGGTATCACATAATAGATGAAGGGTGTTGAAAATAAAGCCTTACATTCGCCGGAAAAGGATAGGTAAATGATTATAATAACAGAGAATGATAATATAGGTCCAAGGCCGAGCAAGCGCCAGTCGGTAGGAGAGGTGGTGAGGTGAAGTCAGGAACAGGAAGATAGACATCCCTCACTTCTTGAAGATACGAGAAGAAGGACCTAAATACTCCCAGAGAGACCACCTACCAACCATGACACGCAGACCTTTTGTGGGGGAGGGGGGACTCCCTCACATAGGAGTGGTCCCTCCCCCCCCTACAATGCGCTGCTCTATCACTCGCCCCCGCAGGCCCCAGGTAGTGATTCTCGCCCACGCCCTCAGACCCACGAGGGGAGGAAATGACAGCGAACTGTTGGCGAATGCAAGGCCCACAAGACTAACACAAATTAACATAACAAAACGTAACACTAAGAACACACCATATAGAAAAATACCGGGTACATCAATCCACCCACTATCCTACCAATTTAACATAAACAAAGAAAACAAGGAAATGTCCGAAGACCACGGTAATCACGAGACATGGATACCCTGTTTGGTTGAGCGGCAGAAACGTCGCTAGCACATAAGCGAAACGAAGAGAGTGCGGGTAGGCACAGACCGCAAAAGAGCCTCACTAACACCAAGCTCCCTAAGAGAGGAGAGTGACTGGGGAAACCACACCCCCTTCCACGAGACAGTGATCGGGAGTACGGTCACCCCAGCCACCCCAAACTCTTCCATCACCGACTTTACCTAGTCCTGGTTCTTCTCATAGCGGTCACGCTTCTTGTCAAACGATCATTTTAACCCTCGGCACTGGACGACCTGACCATCCAGGATATAAGCGGATTCCTGACCTGGTTTGAAGACCACCAAGTCAGGTTTCCGCAGTCCATCAGCGGTCCTATATCTTGATTCGCGCCGTACTTGGAACCTCTTCTCAACAAGATGATCTGCTACCACCACCACAAGATGGTAATGCCGAGAGATCCGCGCGTCATGGGTGCGAGGGCATTGCTGCACTACATGATACGCGGTCTCAGCATCTGTACAACCCGCCCGACACTTTGGCAAGGAGCCAGAGGGGCCCCTCCTGCCTCTACTTTTTCTCACCTTTGTTGGGAGACTATTGCTGATTAACTGCACATAGGAAATGAAATCGGCCGAGGGGGGAGGGGGGCGGCACCCTGAGAGAGCCAAGAAGTAGAGCCAAACGCTTTTAGGTAGGCAAGCGCTTCGCCACAGATGACGAGGTGAAAGAAGCAGTTACAGACTGGTTATCCTCACAGGCGGCAGACGTCTATGACTTAGGCATACAAAAGCTTGTAGAACGTTATGACAAATGTTTAAACAAATATGGAAACTATGTAGAAAAATAGAAAAACATATAAGGAATTAAATAAATATAGTTTTAAAAAAAATCTGTGATGGTTTATGTTTTATAAGAAATCGGACCTTACTTTCCGAATAACCCTAGTATAATATGGTAGTATGGTCTGCGGATATTGTGTGATGACTGAAATAATTTATTAGGTTATTGGTAGGTTCTGACCACATGGTAGGTAGATATAGCATTGATTATGGTTAATTGGTTGGTATGGAATACTGGTCGGCAAATTTAATCAAAATTGTGTCTATAGAGCAAGGGACCATTTCTAGTAAATGAAAAATTGTCTTAACTAAATGTAGAAACTTAATAAATCATTTCAATACTTAATTATTTTGTATTGACTTAAAGACAAGTGTTTATTACGTACACATATTCACCGGTTCCTACATACTTCCAGCTAGTGAGATCTAGGGTCCACTGTTCGATTACCGATCAGAGATTAGGATCATTTTCAACTATGTTGGCATGTGATTTTCTGTCTGTTTACATGCTTATACACACCTGATACAAAGGTTTAAGCAATCTTCAACCCGAAACTATAAACAATATCAATTCCCTTTCGGATTTAAANGAAGCAATCTTCAACCCGAAACTATAAACAATATCAATTCCCTTTCGGATTTAAATTTTTTTACAATTTTTTGCAGTCTTCGGTGAATGTTAATGAATCGTCATAAAGTGCCTACACTATGGTGCAAAGGGTNTAGGATCATTTTCAACTATGTTGGCATGTGATTTTCTGTCTGTTTACATGCTTATACACACCTGATACAAAGGTTTAAGCAATCTTCAACCCGAAACTATAAACAATATCAATTCCCTTTCGGACTTAAAATTTTTTACAATTTTTTGCAGTCTTCGGTGAATGTTAATGAATCGTCATAAAGTGCCTACACTATGGTGCAAAGGGTNTTTTTTACAATTTTTTGCAGTCTTCGGTGAATGTTAATGAATCGTCATAAAGTGCCTACACTATGGTGCAAAGGGTTGATGGAAGAGGAGAAAGGAATAGTATAAGAAATGAAACTGACAATTTTGTAGATTTTAATTGACTTTACATGGATTGCATACTTTAGAAATTAACATTTCTCAAATGGTTGCATGGGATGTGCTCTCCAGTCAGTCTTCTCATGTTGCCGTGCATTGTTGCCGAAGTCTTGTCGCTGTATCGACACTTTAGGAGAGATGTTGACGAAGATGCTGGTCCCAACTCAAAATTGCTCACATTCAGTTGTAAGCCTTCTTTGCATACACGATTCAGTCTGGAGTTTAATATTTACATTGCAAAAATAAAAACCTATGCTACATAGCCATATGGAAATATATGTACACCATCTTCACATATGATCAGCTTGTCATCGAAGCAATACAGAGTTAATTTATTTACATGCTGATATGATTATACCATGTTCATGATGACTCGTTTAAAGCAGCTACATAATGGGGAAATTTTATTTTATTTTTTACTGCAGACTTCAGAATTCCCATGGCCTTTTTTTNTTTAAAGCAGCTACATAATGGGGAAATTTTATTTTATTTTTTACTGCAGACTTCAGAATTCCCATGGCCTTTTTTAGTGACATTCTCACTGTACTCATACAAGTATAATTTCACTCTGAGCCCCACAAATTCAGTCATCATCTTTCCATCGCACTCGTCCTTGAATATGCCCTCCATCTTCTTGTTGGCTGACAAGAAGCACTTGTGTGTGTACCACGGCAAACTGCTGGTGTCGAATTCGTTGAAGAANCCATCTTCTTGTTGGCTGACAAGAAGCACTTGTGTGTGTACCACGGCAAACTGCTGGTGTCGAATTCGTTGAAGAATCTTACATTAGCGACCACATTGTCGTAAGATTCCTGAGTTCAAACCTGGTATAGGAACGAGTCTGTATCCATATGTAAGAGCTCTAGGTCTTCTCTGTACCAGGCCTTTATCACATCGTAATGAAAATACTACATTAGGGTTTTGAACAACGAGCACTACAAAGCCTGCATATATGGGCTTGTCGAATAATAGTGATTCGTGCTGCAGTCGAACCAAGGAAATATTTTCTCAGCAAATTGTTCAGTCCAGAAACATGAGCTTGTCTACCAGTTTCTTCAGTAGCTTTTCACTGTATACCAAATACATTTTTTTTGNGTTCAGTCCAGAAACATGAGCTTGTCTACCAGTTTCTTCAGTAGCTTTTCACTGTATACCAAATACATTTTTTTTGCAGTTTTATTTTGTTCTCCATTAATTTGCTAAAAGTTGTATTGTTGGCCAATTAAAAAAATTCCTGTTCCAAACCATTCGAATCCGCTTGTCGTTTCTCAGTACTGAGGTCGATATAATCTTAATCGAAGCAGTCTGCTCGAACTGGAGCACTCTNGTTCAGTCCAGAAACATGAGCTTGTCTACCAGTTTCTTCAGTAGCTTTTCACTGTATACCAAATACATTTTTTTTTTGCAGTTTTATTTTGTTCTCCATTAATTTGCTGAAAGTTGTATTGTTGGCCAATTAAAAAAATTCCTGTTCCAAACCATTGGAATCCGCTTGTCGTTTCTCAGTACTGAGGTCGATATAATCTTAATCGAAGCAGTCTGCTCGAACTGGAGCACTCTNGAATCCGCTTGTCGTTTCTCAGTACTGAGGTCGATATAATCTTAATCGAAGCAGTCTGCTCGAACTGGAGCACTCTGTGAATCTTGGTGAGCTTCAGGCTATGTTCTAGAGCTTGCTTGAGGTTTCGACAATGCATAATATAGCTGCTTTTGTGTTCTAGGGTCGTCATCAGCTTTGGGTGTTTCGAGCATGGCAGACACCGTTCGACAGGAGAAAACTGTAAATCATGGTGTTCCTTGTGCAGGGCCACAGGATACCCGACACCCACATCTAAGATGTAACCTGTTGTTCCATAAACTGGCGTGTGCATGTCCTCTATGTACTTTTCTGCCATTATGAAGTAGTGTATTGGCAATGGCAATGACATGGCCCAGCCATAAAAGTTTTGGTTTTCCGATACTGTAGGATGGCAGAAGGCTTGCTAGGGTCATACATTCCAGCATGTAAGTGTTGTTCACCACAGCATGATGTTTCACACAGTGGGCCATGCCATCATGGACCCCTTCCTTTATGAACATGTGCATATTATAGTCTGCAAGAAGCTCCAACTCGATCCCTTATCATTTTCAGCATGGCATCGAATGCAAATCCCTGCATACTAATGTAGTGTGCACAATCCAATACATACACCACAATACATAAATACCTGACATTTTTTAAGACATCTGACCGAAGGACATCCATCTTCAGGTACAGGTTGGAATACTTTCCCAGTCATGCCACCAAACTCTTGCCAGACAATCTGGTCATAAGAGTATTCTTCGTCGCTGATACCCACGTCCATCATCCTGCTGTAGAATGCCTCTTTCGGGGGCAGAAGCTGCTTATCCAACCTGGCCTATAAATAAATTTAATCATATGTAAATACGCCATTACATTTGACGAGGGGCAGTTGGCTGGTATTGAACTTCGCTTTGTTGTTAATTTTATTTCGAGGCAGGTACTTGACCAGGAATGCTAGACTGCAAGCCATGAACCCGAATGTATCGAAGAACTGAATGGAAAAATGATCGCCCAGCTGCTTCGAAAATGTGATAATTTTCTCGCTCATATGTAGAATTATGTTTTTTGTATCATAGCCCAGCTGTCCGATTATGAGTTCTCGTCATAGATCAGGTTATGGAAGAACACTACAAGTTTCTTCGGTCTTCAACACAGAACATTGTAGCTGGTGCATGCAGGCCGAATGTACCACCCAGTGAAGTAGTTTTCTTGTGTGAATGGAGCAGCACGATAGCAGCATCTCATCGCCCTTGTGTGACTTGCCTTTTCTATGGGTGTGAGCAGCCTCGTCGGCTTTGGAGCAGCATAAATATATTTGACCGCATTGCCGATACCCACAATCGCTTCCACGAAGTGCTTCTCCACATCCGGATTCCTATACAGTGACAAGATGAGTGATTCAGAAATGAAATAGTTGTCCACATGTACATATATACAATAGATGTAAAGAATCATGCTTCATGTTGGTGTATACATATGAGCAACTGTGGTCTAGTTCGCAGGTCTGTACGTGCTTGAGTATTGTCTCAAAGTCCACATACATGACGATCGGCAATTTATTCATATGGTGGAAATTCTGGAATTACAGTACTGGTGGTCTTTGCTTTGCTGTGTCATCTCAATTCTTGCTGGGTAATTTTCTTTCCAGTATTTCTTGTGTTATTCTTCTAAACACTGCTGAACTGACTGTCTCGTATCCCATAATTCTTGGTAGGTCATGATAAAATATAAACTTCACTTGCATTCGCGAATTTTTTCCTTATGGGTCATCAATTGAGATCTCACCAAATGCTCCAAGTTCTTAATGTAGGTATCATGTGCATTTCCATCTTCGGTCATCAGAGCAGCAGCAGTAATTCGAAATTATATGATTTTTTTCTTTTACCATACATATTGGTATGACCTTCTCGGAAGTGAGTGAGTACATGTTGACCTACACTGCAGGATTGATCTACTTGAATACTTTTTTTTGATGCAGTTTTGTCGAAAAAATTTCATCCTGGAGAAATCGAATTTCGATTCCAGGTCATGGTAGCAGTGTTTGACACGACACGGGAGGTCGCCTTCCACAAAATATGCTAAAATCGCCCACTTTAAACACAGGTGGTCACTGTTGTTTTGCAGGTTAATCACCGCCTTCCTGTTCTTGATTGTTGCAGGTAGCTGGATGTAAGATGAGACACTTAATAGTTCCAGTTTGTTAATTCGAAGCTGCAGGTGTTTCTTTTGGCAGTGCCTACCCCGAACCATACTCATTGAATGTTTATTCCTCTTCGCATATATTTTATATACAGGATTTTATGACCTCGATTTCATCAGTCTCATACATAGTTACATTCACAGTATTGAATAATCTTTCGTCTGTACCTTCGTTGAAAGGATTAGGTTTCATAATGTCATATTCCAGCCAAATGTTGAACTTAAATGAACCTTGATCCCGTGCTCCTTTGGACAGCTGTTCGACGATGATTTTCTTCATGCATGCTAAGAAATTACAAATATATCTTGACGAAGCACTCTCGTTTTGAGCAATACGTGTCTTTAAATTACTGTGGAAAGTTATTTCAAACACCACGAATCCTTTTTCAATAATATTTCCAGAAGCTGCGACGATTCTTGGACATGATGGTCTCTGGGATGGTGATGGATGATCACCTTGAACCATTGGTCTTGTGGGAAGTACACTCGTCCACTGTGGCGAAGGAGACTGAATATGTCACAGTTTGGCAGGCGAAGGTCCTACAGCTATGCAGGTTTTCGCATGTATCTGCAAGTTATCGCTCCCAGCAAATGTCATGTCACAATTTCTGCACTTATATGTCACCCGATCCATATTCATCGCACATCCATGCATTTTGTGTCTTCGAGCATCATGGTTGAACACAAGGGTTTTATTGCAAAAGCGACACAGATGACGATGCAATGACCCAGTCTATGGCACCGATAGAGTTGAATATGCTGTCGATGATACTCCGAATGTCATCGTCGACGATGTAGGCAGCTCAGCTGGATCTAGTGATAGTACAGTCGAAGACGAAGTTGCGATGTCAGCCGTAGGCACACCACTAATTGCACGCTTCATCTTAACCTCTGCAGGACAAATAAAATAAATATAGAACTAATAGTTATGTTGATTTCAATCAATAAGATTCCTGCATGGTAAGTTATGGAATACATGAATAATGATGAGCACACTCTATAATACCCGTCAAAATGTAATAGAAGAGCCGAACTAAAAACAAAAACTTACCACACTGAATGATGAGGTCAGGAGAGAGAAAGTGATCTCTATCACCTGTAGCATCAGACGAATAACTGAGGCGATGCGCGAATCTGCCCATCTTCTATACCCGCGGAGCCTAATGTGTCACAAAGACCAACAGCCTATTGGCGATCAATGTGATATCATTATGAAATATTTTCATCACTTCATTCTAGGAGAATATGCTGAAAACACGATTTTCCAGCGCACTCAGGCAGGAAATGATGGAAACAATATATAGTGTACAATAAATTGAGGAATGATATTGAGGAATAACATTGAGGAATGGAGTTGGTAAAGGAAATTGAGTAATGAAGAAATCTTTACACTCTGCACCCTTTAATACATATTAACTGTGAATTAAAAAAACACAGACGAAAACAAAATATTTACGATTTGACACACTCTATGTCTACAAACCCAATATGACTATTGACTCCCAGAAACAGGCATAGATGCTTGAAGGGTTAGTAGTCGTAAGTGCTGAGTACCTTCGGGTATGTTCGGCAATCCCAAGTTGAATGCTTCCAAGCACATTCGATTCGAGCCGAATACTGCTGAGTAACCTCCCATGTCAAGCCAAAAACTATCAAGCAGTTCCTAGTCGAGGCGAAAACCCCCAGCTGCACAGCCGCGCAGCTCTTTTTTAAAAATACATTGAACTAGATTCCCCATAATATCACTACCGTGCTATTAGCTCACTTTTTAATGGTGATTCCAGAAATTGTCTTCATTTTCTTCTATCACATTCAGTTTTTTTTTCAAAGTGGAACCAAGTTGACTTTAAAGGTTTATGGCCGAGAGTAATATTTACTGTATTCCCGAATTTCCATTGTTTACGATATTGCAAATGTATATTTCCAAAAACATTAATTTTTAATTCCTATTTGCAATTTTTTTCCAATATCAGCAAAACAGATGTCTCCTCATTGCCATTAATGGAAGTGGTACAGCAAATTTTATGTGCCAACAAGTATTGTGTATTGTTGGAGGGAAATTTCACAATAGGGAGCTGTAAGTATTCAGGTTGGCACAAATGCTACTTAATTGTCTAACCTTGGAAGTTGTTTGACTCTCAGATGCTTACCATTAATGAGTGGTTCTGATTTTGTTTATCTATAGTGTTTGCATTTTCCGAGCTGTCCTAAATTTATTTCTTGATGTGTCTGTTAATACTTGTAGTCTTACAATGTCTACACACAAGTGAACAATTCCAATGGTTTCTGTTAGAGTTTGTGAAGAAAGATTACTGTGCTTATTTTAGAGTGAAAGTGGTGACTAATATAAGGTATAGGCCTAAAGAAAGTTTGACACTATTGTTTTGAGAGGTTAATGGACAAAAGGGAAGACAATGTGCATGCCATTTACAATTTATATGTTGTGGAGCGAGCCTAANCTTTTTTTTTTTTTTTTAGCAAATGTTAAGGTTAATGTTAAATTTTGTATCCATGCATTTATTCAGCCATTAGACTAGTTCCACATGGAGAAGACCAACCTACCCTTTTTACTCCATCTGTTGTAGAGAACGCAACAGAAAATAATGTTGAAAGTGAATGTTATGCAATCACCGAAGATATGATGATGATATATACAGGCCTAAAGACGACTTTACTTCACAATGGTTTTCTCAGAGTGAACTTAACGATCTAGTACCTAAAATGAATTTACCTAAGTAATCTGCAGAGCTACTTGGCTCCCAGCTTAGAAATAGGAATATTCTTGCACCACAAACACATTTTTCATGGTAAACACACAGAGGAAAAGAACTACTCCCTTAACTTTCGTGTAATGATTCCTTGATTTACTGCAGTAACATGAACGAGTCAGTGTACTTCTCTGGCATTGAACATGATCCTACCTGTGGAAATTTCTGTTGACTCATCCAAGAGGAACCCCAAAAGTGTGGGTCCATTTTTGTCGCCCACGCGGTATAAATGAACGACACACTCGAGAATTGTTAACAAGTATACATTATGGGGAACAAAAATGGCTAAACCATGGTGACTTAAAAGTTATATAAATGCTATAAGGACAACAAACTGGGTACATGAAAATGCCTTGCTTTCTATGTGAATGGGACAGTCGGGCAAAGCAAAGGTATTGTAGTGTAAAAGTTAGCCAGAGCGAATAAATTGTGTACCTGGAAGTAAAATCATACTGCATGAACCACTCGTAGACAAAATTTCTTGCTTCCACCTCTACACATCAAATTGGGCTTGATGAAGCAGTTTGTAAGGACTCTACCACATGGTGGTTCCTACTTAAACTACCTACCGACCTCCCGTGTCACAGTCGGTTGGTAAGCCACCGGTCTGGGGTGCGGGAAGTTCTGGGTTCGAATCCTATATAAGGCACGGGTGTTAGTGTAAGTTTGGTCATATATTAGTTTGTAAGCCGTCCCCTTATAAGCCTTCAGGTATAACACCGGGGGATGTTAATAAGCCGTTTCCAATCTAATTAAAGTACCTCTCAGTGACATTACCCTTCATCATACAGGAAAAATTAAAAGCTGGAATTTTTGTTGGTCTTTAAATCCACAAACTGATAATTACGAAGATTTAGAGAAAACAATGAATGAAAAAAGAAAAGACGCATGCACTGCCTTCCAAATCAGTTATCAAAAACTTTCTAGGGAATAACAAACATCAAAATTACAAGAACATAGTTAAAAAAATGTTGAAAGATAGTTGAAACTATGATGGCCGACTATTGTAGAATGTTCGAAAAGGGACAGTAAAGATGACACAGGACCTGCGAAGTAGTCAAAGAGAAAGTTAGAAAATAAATGCATTACTGTTTGCTTTGTGTTTTGTTACAGAGCAGTCACAAAATTATTGGGACAGTTTTCACCGTATTAAAAAAATGTGTTTATAGACTATAGTCGGTTCACGACTGGAAGAAACTTTTGAAAATCAACCTTTGAAAAAACACCCTAGCCGTTAGCTACATGCATATAACATTACAAACAGCGGCGAGCGCGGATACAGTTATGCCGTTAGGTTGCCAGCACAAAGAGAGGAAATAGTTCTAAAGTTTTAACGTAATTGTTAATTTATCGCTTACAAATGGGTTTCGAAAAGACTTGTATCTTATTATGCCAATTATTAATGACGTGATGCTAACGTACTTTGATTTCAATGTTTCTTGCATACTCACAAGATCACGCTCAAGGTGAAAGTAGAGCGGCCATTTGTTTACAAACCTTCGTTCCGTGTGTTGTTGGCGAGATGTGGTCGACACACGTGCCAGAGAATTGGTGCGATTATCTTGTTTAACGAATAATAATTCATTTACTGGTTTTTTTTTTTACTAATATCCTCTCTTTATTATTTCTCGTTGTGCCGATTTCTTTCGTTTCTGATACCTGTATAAGAGATTACTCATAGTGCGTTCTCACTTGTTTAATATTTTTTAAATTTATTTCAGGTTTGCTTAAAATGTTATTTATTGTATTTTACATTATATGTTGTGGTAGTTTTTGTGTGCAGTCATGAGTTCTAGCAAGGTGAATAAAAGATAAGTCACCAACGCCAACAGGACATCATTAACCTCACCGAATCGTTGTATTCCCTAATTAGGCGAGGGGAAATGAAACCCTGCAACGTCGCGGAAAGAGCGGCAGAAATGTTGAAACGCTTCAGATCCACAGTTCTAAGGTATGTTAAAATATATGTAGTATTAACCATTGCGTTTGCAAGTTGTGTGTGCTAAGGTCAATTATGTTGGCCTACGAAATGTGTTTACAAGAACATAAAGAAAATTTGTTAATAACTTGATAACATCGTCGAACGTTGTCTACGTGTCTTTTTAACGTTTTATTTGGGTAATTATTAAGTTTAGGGGGCTTTTCTGTAAAAAAAAAAAAAACAATAATTTCACGGAAAATGGTATATTTCCACTCCACTAATGATGCAGAACACGAATATACGACGGGCATTAACGTCCGACTAATTTCGTAACATGTGCCCACCTAACCTAACAGAACCTATCCCCACGATGGGTGAATCACTATTTTACATTTTTAAACTAACCTAGGATTGTTGGGTTTTACACTAACCTAGGATTGTAGGGTTATATAGACTCAAATGTGAGTGTATGAATCACCTAACCAAAAGGTGGTATTACAATGTGTAATTAAAAATAAAAACTACTTTGTGTTGGAATTTGTGTACCCCTGCGAGGGATTCTTCATAAACAACCCAATATATACAGTGGAAATTTATTATAAAGACAACTGACAATGGTAAGGAAAATTGCCTCTATAGTGAGTTTGTTATAGTCAATTAATTTTATATAGGTTATGGAGAGATGGTGCATTTTAAGATTCTGAAGAAGGAGCTTGTTTTGTATTTATAAGTTACATTGCGGCATTAATTGCCATTGTTATACGTCACTAAATAGATTACAGTCGATATAACTGGAACTTCCCCTACTATTAAACATATCTGTATCACTTCACTAAACATGAGAGGACATCGTAATCGATGAAATCGCAGTCATAATCTTTTAAGAAAACAATTGTGTATTAATGCATTTCCCCAACACCACTGTTCTACAGCCATTGTCTTTTAGTTATTGTAAATTATCAGTGTCATATTTTTCACTTTCAGTGCTACATAGCCAACCTAATTTGCATAATTTAAAAAGGACCATAATTCAGTTACTGGGTCAACTACAGTTACTGATACCAAAAACATACAAGGGTTTGTTTACAAATGATGTGTGACAATGTGATATGCTCTGCCGTGTGTTAGTTTAGGTTAGTTTAATAGGTGGCAGGTATTGGTTACTATATAACCCTACAATCCTAGGTTAGTTAAAAAATGTAAAATAGTGATTCACTCATCGTGGGGTTAGGTTCTGTTAGGTTAGGTGGGCACATATTACGAAATTAGTCGGACGTTAATGCCCCTCGTATATTCGTGTTCTGCATCATTAGCAGAGTGGAAATATAAGATTTTCAATGAATTATTTTTATTTTTACAGGAAACCCTATAAACTTAATAATTACCAAAATAAAACGTTAAAAATACACGTAGACAACGTTCGACGACGTTATCAAGTTATTAACAAATTTTCTTTATGTTCTTGTAAACACATTTCGTGGGCCAACGTAATTGATCTTAACACACACAACTTGCAAACGCAATGGTTAATACTACAGATATTTTAACATACCTTAGCACTGTAGATTTGGAGAGTTTCAACATTTCTGCCACTCTTTCCGCGACGTTGCAGGGTTTCATTTCCCCTCGCCTAATTAGTGAATACAACGATTCGGTGAGGTTAATGATGTCCTGTTGGCGTTGGTGACTTCTCTTTTATTCACCTTGCTAGAACTCATGACTGCACACAAAAACTACCGCAACATACAACGTAAAATACAGTAAATAAAATTTTAAGCAAACCTGAAATAAATTTGAAAAATATTAAACACGTTAGAACGCACTATGAGTAATCTCTTATACAGATTTCAAAAGCAAAAGGAATCTGTACGAGAAGGTTAGCACAAATTAAAGTCATACGTTATGAAAAATCAAATAATAAAGAGCTGATATTAGTATAAAAAAACCGATAAATGAAATATTAGGTTAAACAAGAATCGCACAAATTCTCTACAGTACGGCCATCCGGGGGCTTATGAGAGATTGGCGTTGCCATGTTAATGTTGTTGGATGGACTCCTTGAATGTTGACACATTTCATTGCAAAGTATTGTGTCTATAATATGTAATCAAAGTGAAAGTTTTTGTCCCCCACCCAATCCCCCAGTCGAAATCAAACCTATACACACACACACAGACACAGAGAGAGAGCGAGAGAGAGAGAGACACACAGGCACGCACACGAAACATCTAATTTTTAATACTCACATTCTGGGTTTAAATAATGAAATGTTTTTCGCTTGCATTACATATTCTTTTGTGTGAAATTCTCAAGATTAAAAACTTTATGCTTGTGGAATATCCATTAATAATATATACATTACTTTTATGATGGGTACGTGCATGTACGAACACATGTACACACACACAGTGGAATGTAAACATTGCCATGTGACTGCCACATGGCAATGTTTGTTTACCCTTTGGCAGAAGGATACGAAATGGGCTTGAAAGTAGATCTTTAGCAGGGCTTCAAGAAAGTCTCTTCCAGTCATGAACCGACTATAGTTAGTTTATGCGTCAAATTGTCTTTTATTATTATTTTTGTGCTTACATAAGGTAAAATATTGAAAACATACCCTCCTATTTTTTTGTAAAACCTTACATAATAGACAAAGGTGTAGGTTATTTCTAGACCCAGCATAATTTTTTCAAGAACACATATTTTAAAGAAATCATCTGAGAAAGAAAGAGTTTTAAAATGCAGATTGATGTTATGCCTATAAAAGGTCATATGGTTTAACATGAATTATTTACTTTCTCGAAATGAGAAATGATGCATATGCATTGAATTTCAAGCACCAGGCCTAAATGGATAGAAAATTATGTCTATATATGCTTATAAAAGGTCATAGGGCTTGAAATACCATATATTCGCAGGATCGTGAGTATAAATTATGATATAATTTATGCTATAACTTAAATGGATAGAAAGCGATGAGCTATATAGAAAAGCAAGGGGAGGAGGAGGGTTCGAAGGTTGACCAGTAGCATCAGGCATGCTGCTGAGGCTGTAGGAATTGATGGTGTGAAGGGGGTGGGGTAAAGGTAGAGCAGGTGCGACAAACCTGTAAGCAAGCTCGTGGCTTGTGGGGGAGGGAGAGAGGGGATAGTGAAGCGACAGAAGTTTGACCCATATAGAAGGTAAATACAAAGAAGCGAAATGGTGATGTGGTTCGTTTGATGTAAGCGTACTTGGTCGCTCATTTGCCGCGAGGCTCTGGTCGAGCCTGGCAAAATCGGTTTCAGTGCAGTACATTGAAAAGACGGGAGAGAGATCCTGCATAATTTATGTATGTCTGCCCCTTGTTACGGTGTGGTCAGGCCTTAGCTGAACGGCTTGCCTGATCACACCTTCAAACATAAACGAGCGGGAGTGCAACGCCACCATTTGGTCGTCGACAGTTGCAGAAATCCCCTCCACCGGTCACTGAGCGCGGCCGCAGAACCACGCGCTTGATATAGGCCGTCGTTAACCGTCTTGTTGTCGTCATTCATCATTAGTCCTTTGGCGACCCGACCAGCGGAGCAGACCAGGAAGATGGGTGTCCGGCCGTCGCTAACCGTCTCCTAGATTCAGCCTCCGGCAACATTAACAAGGTGATGACGTTCCGGTTAGGGTTATTTAAAATGGCGTGAGTGAAGTAACAATAAACATAATATTAAATTCAATGTAAAGCTCCCCCGGTCAATGCTAATATAAATAATAATTGTATAACCGTAAATTGTAATAAATTCATCAGATACTGTTTTGCACTACCGAATTAACGAGTCATTATTTGAGTTACGCCCCCAGCATTCTCTCATAATCTTTCATGTACGAATTGGCTGAAAAGCTAGTTCGTAACACCCTGCTTTAAAACATAAAAGGTATATCTATAAAAGGAACAAATGACAGATGGCTCACATTGTTCAGATTTGCCATTATTGGGAAAACTATTTCAAATTAAATAATATTTAAAAAAGATAGAAAAAGAAATTCAATAAATTTTAAAATCATTATATTTAAAATTGGATGTTTATTTGCGTTCTGTTGTATTTTACAATTTATTTCACTGGTAATGAAATAATTTTTTTAATTGTATACATTTGTAATTCTTAATTAAAATATTTATTTAATAAATGTTATAGCTAATTATTGAAAATGGGACATTTAATTATATTAATCTGTACTCTATGACCGATTACTCTGGTAATTAAAAAAAATTTGAAAACAGGCTAAAATATAATTTTTTAAATTNAATCTGTACTCTATGACCGATTACTCTGGTAATTAAAAAAAATTTGAAAACAGGCTAAAATATAATTTTTTAAATAAAAGTATCAAGTTAATGCATTTTTAGAAGCATAATATCAAAAAATGGAATGCTTAATTGCGCTCTGCTAAATTGCATGATCTATTTTACAAGTAATTAAAAAAATGCTACAATCTAAATATTTAAAAAGTTCTAAATAAAATTATCGATTAAATAAATGTTTAAAAGCATACTATAAAAAAATATTCATGTTTGAATTTTTTATACAACTGATTTTAACCTTCACATTGTCACATGTCTCGATAGTGAGCGTCAGCTACGGCACTAGTCTACCAACACAATGTTCAGCAGTTCCAGGCTGCTCTACTCCAGAGGTTTTTTAAAGCTATATTAAAGTACATTTGTCGATGAAAGCGAAAGTCTTAAATATATCAAATGACACTTCGTCCTTAAATTTATGGTGAAAAAATTAATTCACACACTAGCACTGTCTAGCACAAAACATTGGAAACAAAGATGGCGATGCGTTTTATTAGATGTCAGTCAAACGAATTATCACACAAATATGGCGTCCATCAATGGCACACTTAGCAGTTGGCGTCAGAAACAATGGTAAACAACATGCGTACCAAAAACAAATGACAAATATTAAGACAAACTGGCACTCGAGAAATGAGTAATTAGGAATACGATGTTGGACAAAAGTCAAGGATACATAAGATGGAGACTGCACCTGTTACATCATGCAAGATGGCGGACAGCACCTTGGCACCTCAGCCTGCAGCCTGTGTTCCCAGATCATCTATTTACTACTACTCACCCATATAAGCAATGTTACAAATACCAACATTATATTTTAGGCACATGCAACACCTAAATTTAAGTCCAGTACAATTTTTTTTACATAAATGTTGGTGATACATCCTAAAACATGACGACACCGAGAAGTACTCTGGACAGTGGGTTACCAAGCCACGGTAAACCCAATGAAAGAGGTCAAACATAAGTCCTAAGTGAGTCAACACAATTCTTAAGTGGGTCAACACAATATAACACAACGCAAATTATGATCGGCCACTCCTAACTCGCGCGAAGACAATCAAACTTTTAAGACTCAGAATTAAACCTTTTCAGGTTAGAAATGTGATCCCTTGTAACATAAGCTTCGGTTTTATGATCTTCAAACGTGGTAGTTACAGGGGTCATGAAACGTTGTATTTGGTAGGGACCAGATCATCTATGTGACAAATTTGCCTTTCATTTTATCAACAGCCTTACTAGTAGGAAAAGATTTACACAATACTAAGTCACAAGTCTTGAAGGAATTATTCAACACGATCCTTATTGTACATAACACGAGTTTTCTCGTGGGACCTATTCAAATTCCTAAAAATCTCTTGTCCATGTTTCATGAATGTTCTTAGGGTAATTCTGAAGGAGGTCATCCAAACATCAGAGATTAGACAGTGGGTTATTCGGTGCATAAGTAAATATGAGATTAAATGGCGTGGACTGAATATACGCAACAGAGCCCCAGAACAATGCCACATGCACAAAACACACCCCAACTCCACAATCATGTAACTCATGATATACTAATTGGAGTATGTAACAAAAAATGATTTCATAGCGTGATGATGAATTGGAAGATTGGGTGACTGAACATATCTAGAAAACAATGAAATGTTTCTGGTATATTTTGACGGGCACTTTCTTTTTCTTTTCTTAAAACCTCTGCCCAAAAGATTTTACATTGTCAAAATATACTAAATATATTAACCTACTCTTCCCCCTTTTCTTTTACAATAGTATAAAATTTACTTATATTAAAACGCAATAACACCGAATATTAAGATGTGCCATTAAACAGCCTGAAAAGCACAATATCAAAACTAGTAGACTGAACAGGAAAATTTTGGGTACGATAAAACGACCAAATAGGAGTACCAACATTCAAACTACTTCAATAGTTACAATCTTCCCCATATTTATTTGTATGGTAAAACCAAATTACAAATACACGAGAATGCGTTTACACATTAGGTAAATTAATACGAAAACTTAACTTTCAGGTACCCTACATTTAAAGTTACAATATTAATTTTCCCCTTTTATAAAATTACATTATTATACGTTCCCCATAGTGCGATCTCCGCAGAGCGTCCGCCGTTTTCCTGTTTGTCGAGGGCTTTTTAGTCGTGATCTGTAACCGCCATAACCGCCTCCGAAGTGGAAGAACTTCCTCGAAGCCGCAGAAAATCTCATCCAATAGCAATAAAGTGTTCCATTGACGTAACATGATGACGTAGTGTATTGACCACCTGGTCATGGTAAGAAGCTGTCGCGAGGAGGGGGTGACGACACCAGAGCGCCCAGTTTTGCACTAGCAGCTGACTAGGCCGTCACGTGAAGCAGACTTCATGCGAACCGCATCGTCAAACGCAGACCACCGGGCACGGGCACCAGGACGACTTCTCGTTTCAATATACGTAAGTAGCCCAGATACGTGCTCAGGCTGACGTGACGCAGGTATGCAACTCCGTTACATCCTCCTCTCCTGAAGGAACACCAGTGACAAGCAACCAGAGGCAGGACGTCCCGCAGAAAAGGGTGGCCAATCCTTGCTTCAGAACCCAATCTCCGGACCGGATCAATCCAATCACTGAAGATCTTGATACTAATTCACAAGATTCAGGACCTCAACACATCAAAAGCAAAAATGGTAGAACCAGACTCAAACTTTCACACCAAAACAAACTCAGACACTTTATTAGAGGTCATATTACAGGGTAGCATACATCTTACATATTAACTTTTCTACAAGAACTTAAAAATACCAAATTGGGACATTCTTTACACACGAAGTATCACACTAAAAAGTAACAAACTTCTAAAAAACAACACAATGTAAAACCAACTAATAACTAATCACAAGAAAAAAACAGGGGAGGGGTCAAATAATTTTACACTTTGCCAAAATATAAATTTTTTTTTTATATTACTTGATATGTTGCGAAGTATATGGCGAGCATTATGTCCCTCAGATGCTGTTCGATGCCTTTGCCTCAAAAACTCCCTTTTTAAGCTACTTTTATGAACTAACTTCAGTAATTTCGTTGTTAATATAAAATTGTATTTCAGTTATAAT
>NQII01003213.1:39867-101838 GCA_002778355.1 Clitarchus hookeri
AGGTAAAATTACTTTACTCCACGTTAAGCACAGCGTACATCATCAGCATACAAAACGTCGAAACGTCATAACAGGTGTTTGAAGTTTGCTCTGCCCATAGAAATGCACTTTTTCGCATGTTGGATGCATTCAGCATACATGGAGCTTGGTCGCCGAATGCACCCATGGCCATTTCCATGTCCCAGTGCTCACTGCATGTGAACTCCATGGCCTCCTTGGCACTACTCGGTTCGGCTCTTTCCCTTGCCGCATGTCTTACGACGACACATGAATTGCAGCATTGCCACAATACCTCACTCTTATCAAAATTGAATACCACATGTCTGCTACAATGGTTTTTGGAACTTTCATGGCGTTTTTCTCGTAAACGAAGCGGCTAATATATTTTTACGTAAGAGCATTTTCTACTTAGTTTCGTGTGGTGAAGTCCGTATCCGCGAGTTACCTGAAAATCTGTGTGTGTGTATATATATATATATGGAGTACAATGTTATTTATAATAAATATATGGAATAAGAATGAAAGCAAAGTGTTTCCTGGGAAAATAATTTCTTCGGTATCGGTTATTTATGTTGAGCAGATCTAGTTCAAGTAGGTGCCAAATATTTAAAAGATTTATCTGATAAAATTTATGGTTGTAAGTAAATTTCAACTTTTATATAATTACTACAAAATATGGGTTTGATTTTCCAGCTAAACACAAAAATATTAAAAATAAATTTTTTTTAAATTAGATAAAAGAATGCCAAAACATTTGCGAACTGATAATTTTACTATTGTAATAAATATTCAGATAATTTCTGGAAAATTATAGAGTTTATCAATATGCACATATTCTGAAATTAAAGCCAGTGTTATAAGANTATTCAGATAATTTCTGGAAAATTATAGAGTTTATCAATATGCACATATTCTGAAATTAAAGCCAGTGTTATAAGATTGAACAATTAAAAAAATTGAAACAATTTTCCGTTCAACGAAATTGTACATGGAATGAACCACAAAAATTCTTGGTGAAAGTATA
Organism: Clitarchus hookeri; assembly: GCA_002778355.1. NCBI lineage: Eukaryota > Metazoa > Arthropoda > Insecta > Phasmatodea > Phasmatidae > Clitarchus > Clitarchus hookeri. The sequence goes on from NQII01003213.1 coordinate 40,892, forward strand.
TAACTAACAATATTAAATACAAAACTTCCAATAATCGGAATAATTGAAAAAATCGCTGTTTTCAAAATTATATACTAAGCCTAAATATAAAATTGCAGATTTTATAATCAGTAATATGAAAATTTAATTTTAAAATGATGCACTACAATTTGGTTTACAAAATTATTAAAAATTTTTTAACTTTTAAACGCGATGTTCTTTTTGACATTTGAAAAGTAATGAATACTGAAGAAATAACACACAAAATTTTTATGGAAATGAAATCATGATACATTTTTTTACTCAATACTTGGTCAAAATTAGTAAAGAAAACTAAGATAACTTTTTTATTAAAGAGCAGGTTCTGGTCATTAAAGCAATTCTTGTATAAATAATAATTAATTATATATTTTTTTCCACAAAATGTTACTTGTTGAAAATAATTATCATTGGATTAATATTTATTGCGATTTTTTTCATACTGTNTTTTTTTCCACAAAATGTTACTTGTTGAAAATAATTATCATTGGATTAATATTTATTGCGATTTTTTTCATACTGTCCCATTTGGCATTTATCGTTTTTGTTTGGTATTGCTTATCATTTAATTTTTCATATATAAATATTTAGAATATAAATAAGTATCATTACCAACATTATATTTTTTAACACATTATCGAAAACAACTTTATTTAAAATGTATGTTTCATCGTATATTACTAGTTATGTTAACACTTTTTCTATGATTAATTGTTTAGGACCAGCAGAATATTCATTAACAATATAAGAGTACATCCAATATCTCACTTCGTTGATTAAATATACTGAACCATATCTTATTTATAAATTATTTTATTTTATTTCAAATGATTTTTGTGTTTAGTTTTTCTACATATTCTAGTGCTTATTGTTCAGAATTAAATCTTTCTTCATTTACAGTATATTCAGTAATTAATTTATAATGATCGTAACATATGCTGTAATGCAATATAGCCTTTACATATTTCATCAGCAGTTTAAACTCTTACAATGGTAAATATTTATTTAATTTTTTTTACAAAAATAATAGTTTAAGTTGTTTTGTTTAAATTATTGAAGGTAATATTTGCTATATATTTTTTTGTTTAGTCTGCTGTTATAAGTTAATTTATTATTANTTGTTTAAATTATTGAAGGTAATATTTGCTATATATTTTTTTGTTTAGTCTGCTGTTATAAGTTAATTTATTATTAAATTTTTCATAAGAAATTTTTAACATATTTTCTAATAAAAACTTTTTTTTGATAAATTATTATTTTCTATTAAATTCAGTGACAGATATTATCTTATTATAAAATATTTACTTTGAATTAAAAATAATAAGATTTTGTTAACTTCTTCTCATAAAGTAAAGAACCCATTTATCATTATACCAATGACCCAAATTAAGTTTATAATTATTTTCATTAACATATTAAAATACATTTCTGTATACATTTGAAAAATCAGCTACTCAAAGTTTATCAATTTTATTTACATATCTTGTATAGTGCCAATTTGTAAAATAATTTTAATTTATTTAATATATATTTAATTTTTCATGATAATAGCTATGTTTTTTATCTGATCAGTAATGTCTGTACATTTTTTCAGAGCTGGATAAAAATATTAAAATACAATTTTTACCGGCTCTTATAAAATTATATTTGAAATCACTGTATATATAAAATAATTTTTTGGTGTAATACTGTAGTACACTTTTTAATCTAAAAGCGGATTCTCTGTATTAGTTGGTAACTGAGTCAAGTGATTCTTTTTATAGTTCCTTGTAATTTTTACCTAAAATTACATTAATCTACCTGAACATAGTATATTTGACCAAAATATGTTTTATAAGAATATGAATAAAACAGAACGTATTTTGGAATAATCATTTAATCCTGCTAAATAATATTCCTGGTAAACCACTAATAAAAAAAAATATAACCATAAATAACATTATATTGATTGTATCGAATTAAAGCTAATTCCACAGATAGTTTTGGGTATGTTAGAAATCTGTTAAACTTATTTGATAAATTAACTAACTTATTAACAAATGAGATTAAAAATAAATATTAAGATTTTTATCCAAATCTATTTATCGTAAAAACATTTAATAACAATTTAAATTATTCCATGTTCTTGTTTTCAGGAGATTTAGTAAATCGATTTCATTAAGTATGTCTTCAATCTAAAAATGTACCGGTACCATACAAATTTTGAATATTTTTAAAATTATGCACTGGTAATTCAAAAATATCAAAATGATATAATGATACATAACAGGAAAAGGAAAGTTAAAATGATAGATTTATAATGAATGACCATGTTTGTGTATCGGAACAGAAAGTAAATTAAATTTTTATTAGGTGCATTGTTTTTCAAAAAGCCAGTATTCATTTCTATTGATACGAATTCCGATTATGTTATGTTTTTGAATATTTTATTTAATCTTCATGTGGAAATATGTTTTTCTTTCGAAATAACACTGACTTTCTTTGAAAGTAATAGCCATATGAGAAATTGTTGTGTCATCTGTGTATTTTCAACTTTCATGTCTTTTTTCAAATTCTTAAAGTTTATTTTGTCGTTTTCAAGCAGTTTTATTACCTGTAGTAAAGTGTGATTTCATTTCATATTTACTCTATTCGTGATTCAGAAAAAAATTACTGGAAATTACATCTTCAACATCGCATCTAGTATGTTCGTTAATTTCAATTTTTTTTCTTTTCATTAGTTACCATCAGTAGTAGAATTGGGCTATTTTTGAAATACGGCTGAATAAAAATGTGTTTTAGGATCAACTTATGAATGCGAATTTTTATTGCAAATAAAACCCACATTGATTCGAATAACTGATAACTTATCATGTTTGATTTTCTGTTCAACAAGAAAATGTAACTATGTTTAAGACTAAAAAAATGCCGAGTTTATTGAAATAGATATACTTAATTTAATTTTTAAAAACATCATTTCATTAGCTGGTCATTGATCAGCCATTCGAATCATTCCCATAAAAATAACGCCACTAACGATGAATTATCCACAAGAGGTAAAATGTTGGTAAATAAAATCATCGTGGTAATAATGTGACTGATTAAAGTCTGCGTATAACTGCCAACAAGGGACGCTAACGCCNCGCCACTAACGATGAATTATCCACAAGAGGTAAAATGTTGGTAAATAAAATCATCGTGGTAATAATGTGACTGATTAAAGTCTGCGTATAACTGCCAACAAGGGACGCTATAACCCTGGTAACGGGAACGGTCGTAGGACGATACTGTACGAAGTATAATCAATGTGCGAGGAGATTTATTAATAACAGGTACAAACAGCTCAAAGAGTTTGAGAGAGGGCGAATATTTTGGCTACGGGAGACAGAGCGGTTCTTTTGTCGATTTTTTCGCCCCTTGTACTATTGAGACCGAGCCATACGGCAGTGTTGAGAACAGCGGATACATGAAATAAAGGTTCTGCCGACCCACAATAATCATAACTATACAAACAAATCCTTTGGTCGCGCCAAGCAAAGCGTGTTCGAGTCAACAAAACCTTTTTCTTAGTGTGACAAATACCAGCAAAAGAATGAATTTATATGCATGCGAGTTTTGATTTCCAGGACAAAGAAAAATTTAATGTAGTGTTGCTCGAACGACATTCGGGCGTAGTCCTCAAAAGTGTTAACGCGAAATGATAGGGATAGAGAGAATCTCTCTCTCTCTCTCTCTCTCTCTCCTAGCTGACGCTTGAAATGCATTGCAGAATGTTTGAAATACTGTTTTTTCTGTAAAACTATTAAAAATACGTCCAATTGCAGATCTACGAAAACAACAAAACAATTCAGACGAGGGCTATTGAGTACTTTCAAGACGAAACGCACATTAGAAACACCTTTTCAGAGATCTCCAATATAGCTATAAACGGCCTTTCAAAGCACTTTATCTCAAAATATGCATACAAAAATACTTAACGGCCTTGCTTTGAACCTTGCCACAGATTTTCCACCAATAAAAATAATAGGGCAACCACTGAAAGCCCCGAGAACAATGCACTCCCGAACAGAGATCTGCGCCATTGTGTGAAGAGCGGCCATGGAATAGGAAAAGTCTTATCAGTTTTTTATGTTAGTTCTTGGGATGATTAAGATGAGCGCTAGTGTTCTCAATTTGGAAGTTAGCAGGCAGCTGATGACGCAGCAGTCAAAAAACCTCGCCACCCGTACGTTGTTGCCAGTACTTAAATTACTGTAAATAACAGTTTCCCCCAAAAAAACACCGTCTGTGTGTTCTGAGTGGTCGTCGCTTCACAAGTTTCACTTAAGATATATTATATAACTATTTATTTCAACTCCTAAGGAAATCCCAACAACGCACACGATCTANACAAGTTTCACTTAAGATATATTATATAACTATTTATTTCAACTCCTAAGGAAATCCCAACAACGCACACGATCTGCTAAGTTCCATTGGAAACCATTACATGAAGTAACAGATTTTCGTTTCTTCTGCACACGTCTTAACACATAATTTAACGCTTAAATTTTATATTGTAAATCCAGNAAGTAACAGATTTTCGTTTCTTCTGCACACGTCTTAACACATAATTTAACGCTTAAATTTTATATTGTAAATCCAGCTTCACTTCAGACTTCGCAGCTTATGCAAAATTAAAGTGCGCAGGTGTGTTTAAAAGCAGGCGAATCAAGTAATTTCTCTTTTCTTAGTGTACAGTTGTTACCCAGAAGAACAGATATTAACTTTTTTGTAAATATCTTCACTGTATCAAAATTATTTCGTATTCTGGAATGTTTGTCGTCTCCTAGCCTAAAAATGGATAATAATAACAGTTTACAAACAATATGTAACAATTTGAATTATTCGTGACAGTAGGGCATCCTTGTGTGTTAACTTTGTGGCATATTTACAAAATTATAATTTACTTTTCCTAAAAGTAGTTACGTTCTCTGTGCCCCATGTTTTGTTGAATGAGTAAAAAAAAATTTTTTGTTAACGACCGCTCATTTTGTTTGCACGATTATACTATAAGAACGAAATATATTGTATTACANAAAAAAAATTTTTTGTTAACGACCGCTCATTTTGTTTGCACGATTATACTATAAGAACGAAATATATTGTATTACATGTACGATCATATCATAACGAGGAGTTTTAATTCATACAGCAAATTTAGATTCGATTCGTTCATCGTGTGTATTTTCTCCTCGTTACTAGCATTAACAGTGTTAGTTTTAAAATGTTAGTGTGATACTAGCGATATGTAGTGTATCATATTTTCAAAAAAGTATGTCTTCCGATATTTAAAGAAGGTTTCATGAAGTTCCCAGTGCTTTGATTTTGCAAGAGGCGCGAGTCGCTTAAGCCGGCACTACACGAGCCCAATTTCTGCTACCTTCTGTTATACGCATGGCACAACAGAAGACATACAAGTTTCTATAGCAGAAGAGAAGACAGAACGCATCACTTCATACACTTGCGTTACCTAAAGTGCTTACAGAAAATTGTAAATGGCAGGCAAAAAAACTCGCAGTGGGGCAGGGGTACAAATGCAAACAAATGTTATATGTAGCTGCTTTGTGGTGCATCCAAAAGTACGAAGATTGTTCCTTTACCCAGAAGACTGCATTTATTTAGGTTTCTATGTACGATTACTATTAATGTATGGAACATGATATGAGTAACTGCACTGCTTATGTATCGAAAACAAGGTACTGTATTCACATATATGTACAACGGACATATACATCAATCATTTAAACATTAGCAAATTATTTAAACAGTGGCATAGTCAGGAATTTACTTTGATGCTAAGGGGTTGGGGAGATGTCATATTTATATTTTTGGACAAAATACGAAAGCTGTAGTATTACAAATTAAAAGATAAAATATGTTTTATAATCAATGGGCTAATACAAATGTATGAAACCACAAAATGCTATAAACATCCTTCATGTTCAAGGGAGATCACACATTTCTTATGTTAAAATAAAATAAAAGTAATTTAAAAATTTTTTTTTAAATAATATATTTTACTTTTTCGTAGCGGGATATATCCAGATATCACTACCCCTTCCGGATACGCCCTTGTATTTAAATATTTATCTTTAATACACATAATAAACAATATTACGCTTTCCGTAATTTATCAAACTTTTACGGTTAGAGGGCCAAAAGATGGCAAAACTATCACAATATTAAACTTAAAACTTTAAGGTGTGCCTGTTAACATTACTAAAGGACACAGCTCAAATTGTCTACTTTTGGAACCAATCTATTTGATTAGCAAACAACCAAAGCTAGTCGATTGCACTGTGCTGTTAATTACATATTATTGCTTTTAGACAAAGTGATTCTGGAAATTAACATTTTCTGACAGTAACAAAATTTATAAAGAGCAATAATATATCACATAAACAATTTTGTTACATGACAAAGATTTGAAATCTAAAGTCTAACATTGTGTGACGCAGACCCGCGCACCAACCCACTCAGCTACACACACAACCTAAAGAATGTCCCTGTGATAATGTATATACAATACCTGAATCCACAGTTGTCGCGTATTTTATAAGATTGTGTTTATTGTTTTATTATGACCGTTTGAGTAATTTGCAACGTTTGCCGTTACTTACATGTACATTAAGTTTCATTTTGTACACATACTTTTTACAGAACACATAATATTTTCGTGAACGAACAAATACAGCTTGAGGTAATTACTCCGGTGTCCGCCATCTTGTCTGTCCCAGCTTCGTGGGTATATCAGACATTCAGAACACGTTCTACTGTTGCGGAGTTTGGTCTGGGAGCGACAGAGATGGAGTATGAGTGATAGAGAGGGTAGATGTCATAGTGGTAACGCTGCCGACTTCCCCACGCAGCCGCCACGAAAATGGACTAGCACTGCATGGTGTTCATACCAAGAACTACAGATTCCTACCTGCTGGAGTGGTCAGAAACTTTAACCTGGGGAAGTTCNGCAGCCGCCACGAAAATGGACTAGCGCTGCATGGTGTTCATACCAAGAACTACAGATTCCTACCTGCTGGAGTGGTCAGAAACTTTAACCTGGGGAAGTCCACTTTAGGTATACATTTACTCAATGTCTGCGCTTAGGAGCGGTGACGCACTTGATGCGCATAAAATTATCGCCCTTATCCCTCCTACGCTTCTCGCCCACAAACGCCCTAAATAGTTCCAGGTAGGCGGGATCCTTAAAGCTGTTGCCTGATTTGAAAGCAGTGAGAATTTGGTATATGGAAATACATGTTAAGTGAAATAGTTTTTTTTTTTTGGCGTACCTGCACTCTAAATCTGAATCAGTGAGAGTTTCACTGTTTCAATCAGTTAACAGTAATTGGCTTATTCAACAGTGACTTCAGTAAATTTAGCTGATGACTCAGTGAAAAAAATATTGTCAGTTTTCCTTCACTCACTGATTCAGTAAGATTTTCCACTGATTCATCAGTAATTTTTTTTCACTGATTTTCAGTGATTTGTTTTTTTTTACAAATGAATCAGTTAAACGGCGTGTAAAAATGGCTGTCAAACAACGTGTAAGAATGGCGGTTAAACAACGTTCATAAAGTGAAATAACAACGCATAAACTAACAAAAAGGAATACAAAATACTTTCTAAAATGTGTTTCGTATTTCAAAACCCTCTTAACATGAGCATTAAGTCTTACATTCCATTTTTACGTCTTTCATTTCGTTGATGTCATGTAATCATTATAGAGCTCTGTTTGAATGCTTAAACTGCATATAATGTGGCGGTGTGAGTGCACTCATATGTGCTATTCGTTTTAAAAATCCTAACGGTATCAATCATACAAAAACGAAAAGGACGAGCATACAATTTAAAACTACATGCTTTCGATGAGGAAATATAAGTCATATATTTTCCTGTAAACGAACTTGCCTTGGTAGCTCAGATGGTAAAGTAACGATTTAAAAGAGAATTGGAAAGGGTGTGTGAATTCAATCCTGGCTACCTGCAGAATTATTTTTACTTTTTAAATTACTGTTAATTGAGCAATATAAATAGTGAACTATCGTCAATATGTTTATTTCTCGTAATTATTTTATTAAATTCAATAAAAACAATATTTAATTTGCTACTGAAGTTGGCAGTCACTTATTCAATCAGTAAAATTGTTTCACTGTAACAATCAGTGGTTTTCCACTGATTCTGAGTTGAGACATTTTCACTGATTCGAGTAGTTGAATTTCACTGCGAATCAGTGGTTTTACACTGATTCGAATTTAGAGTGTGTTAAAAATAGAGATATAAAACCAGGGACTTTTTTGAGCAGAAAAATACGAGCTACTTTACTATGGAAGTATTTTGTAACATTTATGTATAGCCTGTTTCCTGGAAAAATCAGAAAACTTAATAGACAAATAAAAAATTGCTGAAAAAATGGTTATGTCCACCTCCATGCAGATATTGAGAATTTCATTTCTCACACTTAAGTTTTTGTTTCAAGTTCATATATTCAAAATTAGCTTCAAAAACCCTAATTTCATTAACATGTATTTCCCCATACCAATCACTCACTGCTTTCAAACCAGGCAACAGCGCCGATGAGAGTAAAGCGAGATGAGTATGGAGCAGTGCCGGAATGCAAGGACGGGGGATGCGAGAGATCACTGAGAAAACCCGCTGACCAGTGACATCATCCGGCACGATTCCTTCCAACTTGCGAAATTCCGGGAGCGGCCCTGCCGGGAATCGAACCCGGTTCACCGTGGTGGGAGGTGAGAGCACTAGCCGCTTCACCAATTAGGGGTTGAAAGAATTATGCTGTATGGACATGCGTGCATAAATGTTGAAATGGATGGTGTGAGTGTGGTGCTAGTTTCATCATACTTTCAGCCCCAGGATCCTTTGGACAAGCATCTTTCCTGGTGGAGTAAAATCCTCCAGGAAGTGCCAGAAAACCTGAAGATCATTGGCGTGGACTTGAACGCCAAATCGGAGATGTGGAACTCTCCGGTGACAGACGAACACGGGGAGGAGGTAATCAGGTTCCTCGTAGAGAACAATCTGCAAGTTAGCAACACCTTGGGACACCAGCCGACCTTCTGGTCGTCCTCCCACGATAGCGAAAGCTATCTTGATGCAACAGTAGTGACTGCGCGGGCCGCTGAGTGTATTGGGGACTGGATGGTTCTAGACGAACTTGAATCCGATCATAAGCTGATAATGTTCACCTTCCGGTTGGGCAGAGCAACAGGGGTTGAAAATACGAGGCCAAGATATATCACCGCAAGAGCCAACTGGCCCCTCTTCGACAGAGTACTGCAGAAGAATCTACAAGCATACCGCAGCAGAAAAGATCAAACTGCTGACGAGATGGCGGTAGGATTGACTGACGCGATTATGCGAGCCTGTCGGGAAGCGATTCCCAGGGTATCCCGTAAGACGCCTCACTATCCATGGTGGGATGATGAGCTCGATCTCATCAGAGGGAAAGTGAAGAGATCTCGCAAAAAGTTCAAACGCACCTACGACCCTCAGCGAAGGGCAGTATTCATCATGCAGTACAACGTCTTGAGGGGCGAGTATCGGTGTGCTCTTCGTAAGATGAGACAGCTTGCCTTGAGAGAACTTGTGACGGAAAAAGGCAATGAAAACCCCTGGGGCCTTGTCTACCGGTTGGTGGCTAGTAAGACCAAGNTTCAAACGCACCTACGACCCTCAGCGAAGGGCAGTATTCATCATGCAGTACAACGTCTTGAGGGGCGAGTATCGGCGTGCTCTTCGTAAGAAGAGACAGCTTGCCTGGAGAGAACTTGTGACGGAAAAAGGCAATGAAAACCCCTGGGGCCTTGTCTACCGGTTGGTGGCTAGTAAGACCAAGAAAAACGAGGAGCTTCCTGCCCTCGTACATAATGGACAAATCTTGCAGTCTGCCAGAGATAACGCGAGGCATCTTCTGGAGGTTCTACTCCCGGATGATGACCTCGAAGGAGAAACGGAGTACCATGAACACCTGAGATTAATGGCAGAGAAACCCAGCACAGCTGAGGACACTGCTGAGTTCACGTTAGATGAACTGGACCGCACTGTTCGCAGGACAAAACTGAAGAAGGTGCCAGGACTGGATTGTTTAACTGGTGAACTGCTCCTCCGAGCATATCCTAGAGTTAGAATCGAGATGTTATCCCTGTACAATCACTGCCTAAGAACCGGCAGATTTCCCATTGCCTGGAAGAATGGCCTATTGAAAGTGATCTTTAAAGGCGGGGGAAAGAATGCCTCCCTCGCGAAATCGTACAGACCCATCACGCTCTTGAGTGTGATGGGGAAAACTCTGGAACGCCTAGTCAATGGACGACTAATGCAATACCTTGATATAGTTCAAGGTATACATGTAAGGCAGTACTTTTTTATTCGGGGGAAAAGCACCGAGAAGGCCATAATTGATATGGTGAACCAGGTAAGGGAGAGTGCCCAGGAGTACGTTCTCGCTATTTCTCTGGATATCTCGGGGGCATTCGATAACGCCTGGTGGCCACAAGTCCTGTGGCAGCTGCGGCTCCTTGAATGTCCGGGTAACCTATATGGACTGATCAGGTCCTTTCTTCGGAATAGGACCTGCAAAGTTTAGGTAGGGGAACACGTCGAATGGAAGCAATTGACCAAGGGTTGTCCTCAGGGTTCTGTGCTGGGCCCTATACTTTGGAATGTTATCTTTGAAGGACTGTTAAGGCTGAATTTACCGGATGACTGCGTGATTTACGGTTACGCAGATGACGGGTTGTTGTTGATACCCGCCTGGACTAGATGTGAGATGGAAGAGAAGGCTGCCACGGCATTGGAGATGATCCAGACATGGGCCGACGACTTCAAGTTGAAGTTCTCTGCTGAAAAGATGCAGGCAATTCTTCTAAAGGGCAACCTGAGGAGGAATCCTGTTATACGATTCAATGGCCGGGTAGTCCGTCGAGTTCAGGAGATGAAGTACTTGGGGGTTATACTTCAGGCTCGTCTCTCGTTCGTGAGTCACGTGAGTTATGCAATGAACAAAGCAGTAGTTTTGTTCCATAAGTTGAGGGCAGTGGCTCCTGCAAACTGGGGGCTCTGCTACCGCACATTGAAGATTATGTACTCGGGTGTCTTCCTGGCCATAGCGACCTATGCCTCTGGTGTTTGGTTTGCTGAGGTTGGGAAGGTTCACGTGAGGCGCAGGGTCATTAGTGCTCAGAGAGCAGCACTTCTGGCTATCACCAGGGCCTATCGGACGACTTCAAACGACGCATTGCATGTCATTGCATTACCAGAGAGCTTCCACTCGACCTCTTGTTGAAGCAACGAGGACAACTCAGCAGCAGGAAATGGTGTGGTTCCCTCGCCCCTGAGGAAGCCAAAATGCTGAAAGAATCAGTCATTAGCGAGTGGCAAGCAAGATGGGACTCCTCGGCATAGGCTGCGGGCTTGGTGGCTTGAAATAGGCCACTATAGCACGCAGTTTTTGTCGGGCCACGGGAACTTCAAGGCAAAGTTGTCGTCGATGGAACTGGTTGACACGCCGGATTGTGTGGTGTGCGGGGTACCAGATACTTCCGTGCACCTGCTCTCTGAGTGTCCGAAGGTTGAGGACCTCCGTGCCTCTTTCGAGAGTGATCACGGGGTAATTGATCTGAGGAGAATGCTCAGGGATCGAGACTTAGCGCCCACAGTAATGAGATATCTAACCAGTTTGGGTAAGCGAAACGAGAACTTTGATGTGTGGTGGCAGAGCACCAGTCTCAGCAGATCGATGCAAATGGAAACAACCGAATCTATGGATGATAGCACCAGTAGTCATGGCTGAACACCTCTTCCCCACCGTCGTGGTGGAAGAAAGGATCCCCGACAATGATCAAATTTCCTTGGATGAAATCAGAATACCAGATCAACCTATTGTGACGCAGGCACAAATACCTACGATATCTGGGTCGGTCCTGCACTTAATCGACCCAGAAGATGACAATCAACCAGAAATGGACAAAAGAGAGCAGTCGGGTGATGGGTGGCCGTGTTCTTGGAACCCGGTCCTCTATGTCCGAGAGGGATTTGAAATGCTCACGAAGAACATGAGCAAACTTATCAGGGATAATAGGAGACGAACCGTATGCACCATGAAAAGAGAGAGGAAGCATGAGGAACTCTGTCCGGAAAAGGAGGAACTTCCAGTAGTGAACGAATTTGAACAAAGAATGGAAAGAGAAGTTACCCTTCTGAAGATGTTCGTCCGGCAGAGTGAATCTGTTTCATTGGACGATAAGATCACCACAATCGAGTGGCCTTCTAACAGATCGACAATGGATGCATCGGTTCAAACCTGACCAGTTGGGGCTAACCCCAAGGAACCATGGGAGCTTTACGGTGAGGTGATCCGCGGCTCCCAACTCTCTCGGCTAGAGGACCCGGTCATCCTGATGGCGGCTGTGGCTCTCTTTGTAAGATTCCTGGAAGGTGGGGAAAAAGTGCTGTTCGTCCGAATGGAATGTGTGGATAGGCTGNGTGGCTCTCTTTGTAAGATTCCTGGAAGGTGGGGAAAAAGTGCTGTTCGTCCGAATGGAATGTGTGGATAGGCTGACCGTCGCCCAGGTCGGCCTTCCCACTGACACGGAAGCGCTCCANTGGGGCTAACCCCAAGGAACCCTGGGAGCTTTACGGTGAGGTGATCCGCGGCTCCCAACTCTCTCGGCTAGAGGATCCGGTCATCCTGATGGTGGCTGTGGCTCTCTTTGTAAGATTCCTGGAAGGTGGGGAAAAAGTGATGTTCGTCCGAATGGAATGTGTGGATAGGCTGACCGTCGCCCAGGTCGGCCTTCCCACTGACACGGAAGCGCTCCATAGCCTCTTGAAAGAATGCTATTGGAGACGGGGAGAGCCTTTCGAACCGACCAGGATCTTCAAGGATACCGTCCGCACATACGGGAGGCGTACCTTCGATTACACGAAACCCTTCACAGGGTATAGTGTGGTCAGGTATTATTCCTCCAACTCGGACGGCATTCAAAACACCAGATGTGACTTTACCTGGATTAGACCTGCCTGTGCAAACTTGTTTGTTACACGCTCCCTGATGACGACCCGGAGATGGCACAGGAATAAGTATAATGGCAAATGGTAAGATGGCGGGAGTTTTACTCCCAAATATGGTAAGGGAATGGTGTGTTTGGCAGACTTGTCGAGGGGGTGCCTTCGGCCGCATCCTTTAAAACGGGTACTGCTGGTTGTGCCTTTCTCGGCAGTCTTGAATGAACGAAACGATAGTCTGCAGTGTGGAGTGTACTGCTCTCTACGCCCGGTGGGCGAGGAGGCGGGGGACAATTCTGGTGAACCGGTTGTCCCCCAAACCTGAGTCCTGAGCACACCCGGACGCATTGGGCCGTGATTGTGATAATGGGATTTACCGCCATGCTAAATTTTTTTTCCGAGTGAGAGAAGGATACGCGCTGACGCGGCAGAGTGTGAATGTGAGAATTTTAGCATATTTTCGGCAGAGCATGGCGGTCGCTAAAACACAAAGTTCCCCGGTGGTACCACGAGAATGGAAAAGTGCCGAGTAAGATCTTGTTTGCGGGAGCTAACGTAAGATAGAAAGTAGTGCTCCTGGTATAACCTTAAATAGGTCTCGGCCACCAGGAGGGGAGGTCGGTGAGGAAAACGCCGGTTCCACCGGGAACTTTGTATGGACATGAGACGGGATGTCATATATCCCGTCTATCAGACTTATTTTTTAATAAACTGTATCTTAATACACAGATTGTTTAATAATTTGCCACTTCCGCGGTGATAGGTCCGTTTGCTCTGATGCTCTAACCCAGTGGCCACACACTGAGAAAACGATCTTGTTCAATCAAACTAATTTTGTATGGCGCAACCAAATTAATTGTTTGTATATGGGCAATGAAATTATTTTTTGTTTTTGAAACCAAATTATTTTGTTGTTGTTATATGGTTGCCCCAAGCATAGATTTGGTTGGTACAACCGAAGATTTGTAAGTTTCGGTTAAAATAAGATAAAAAATTGNATGGTTGCCCCAAGCATAGATTTGGTTGGTACAACCGAAGATTTGTAAGTTTCGGTTAAAATAAGATAAAAAATTGCAAGCCCTGCCGGGATTCTAACCTAGCCCATCTGCGCCTATGCACTACGCCATAGCAACATCGGCTAAGGTGATTACTGATGAGTTTGAAATGTTTTTAAATATATACCATTTTAATACTGGACAACGTACGCAAATAAATATTTGAAGTTAATCAAACTTACTATTTAGTTTCTTGTTGAACTTGTTTTATTAGGATGTTTACACCATTGTTTGGCATTATTAAATGCACTAAGAAACACTGTTGCTATTCTATTTGTCACAAAAAATACAAACAAACTCTCGAGCTGTTTTTTCGAACGAATGCAATAAAATGAGTGGCCAAAACAATACATACAATTGATTCAACTAAATTTTTTGTTGACAGTCTAATTTCATCTGGCCCAATACACATGTTTTGTTTATTCAAGCATGTATTCCGTTATACGAACACAATAATTTTGTTGCTATTAAAGTTTTGTTTACTCAACAAAATATTTTGTTGAGGCAACTAAATATATTTTTTTCCCTATACAATTAAATATTCGGTTGGCTGTTCTCTCAGTGCAGATGGTTACAATTGAAGCCGACAGGTAACATTCTTTGACAAGTGTGTTTGTGGGAGTAACGCTTGCCGAGATGTTTACAGTATATTTTATTCCCGCGTGCGTCGGTGTCGTCTGTTTTGAAGCTGACTGAATGAGAAATTTAAATCGCATCGAACTGTGACTAAATGCTACTAATACTTAGTTGCATATGTTCAGAGAAAATATAGACTTTTGTGTAGTACTAACTTTTGCACATTACAGATTGTGACTGGTATTTGTATAACAATTTTCCTTTATCATTTAATTGGAGTCAGATGATATGTGTAGAGTTGTTGGAAATGTATTTTATGACAAAACTGAAAATGTATGTATAGGCTATTCACGGTAAAGTGAGCACTTTTTAAGGCCACCCCGTCAGGTATAATGAACAGAAAGTTATATTTTATTGTGGCATCAGACGTTAACTTTTGAGAGCTACAAAATGTAGACAGAGTGTTTGTTATTCACGTGGTAATGTTTATATTAGCAATTGACAAAAGAATATAAATCAACTGAGAGGAACTTTTAAGCCTGGCCTTAAAAAATGTTCACTTAACCGTGAACAGTTGTAATGGGAAAATAGGGAAAAGTGTGCGCTCAGGGTGCGCAGTGGCCACTCCATGTCCCAACCCTGAACTGCTTTTCTATCAACACGTTGACATAAACGGCGTATATAGGATTTGAAACTAGAACACTGTTTATGTAAACAAATGTTGTGAGGTGTTTTTATATTTCCTCTGACATATTATCAATGCCGTTTGATTGAATTTAAATCGGTAAGAGTATTTTATTGGTATCAAAGTGTTTGTCTNCTCTGACATATTATCAATGCCGTTTGATTGAATTTAAATCGGTAAGAGTATTTTATTGGTATCAAAGTGTTTGTCTTTTGGGAATTAAGATATAGACAAAGACGTTCACCAGTGTTGACCAACCACGTGACTTTGGCAGTCGTGTAGGTGTGATGTAGGTCAGTGTTGGGTAAAGGGGCAGGAGACGATAGTGAGTGTCCTTTATGTTCAGTGTGTGGTAGGTGACTTGTCCGAGGTGAGGAGGGAGACGGCCGGCTGGTGCTGGTTGTACGGAGCAGATGGAGCGTGGGGCGGCGTGGGCGGGAGACTGCAGCGCCGAGGTGGAGAGGCGGCGAGACTGGACGCTGGGTGGCGACGACAGCTGGCCGCAGTTCCCCACCGTCGTCGTGACGCCGCCGCCAGACGTCGCGGCCAGGCGCCCCGTCCGCCGCGACATGGACTCCCCGTCACAGGTACGCCGACCTCACGCTCGCCCCGCCAAGCCGCTGATAAGTTCAGGCACTGGGCCGTGTTACATTTGCCACTATTTGTAAACAATGTGGTCATATCACCCGTTTTTGTCTACCAAATCTATGACGTATTTTTTTTATTTGCGTTTTGACAGCTTCGAAGCTGACAGATTACCAAACCATAGCCATATTAGTTTTGTATGTTTGAAACGTTAAGGTTATTGAAATAAACAAGCGTGTATTGTACTAGCAAAATTTATTTCACAAAGCAAGTAGCTGAAATATTCTTAAAATAGGTGACAAACTCTTTATTTGAAGACTTCGTGTACCTTTAATTTTGGAATAATCGAAATGGAATTTCGAAATAATAACAGCACGGNCCCGTCCGCCGCGACATGGACTCCCCGTCACAGGTACGCCGACCTCACGCTCGCCCCACCAAGCCGCTGATAAGTTCAGGCACTGGGCCGTGTTACATTTGCCACTATTTGTAAACAATGTGGTCATATCACCCGTTTTTGTCTACCAAATCTATGACGTATTTTTTAAATTTGCGTTTTGACAGCTTCGAAGCTGACAGATTACCAAACCATAGCCATATTAGTTTTGTATGTTTGAAACGTTAAGGTTATTGAAATAAACAAACGTGTATTGTACTAGCAAAATTTATTTCACAAAGCAAGTAGCTGAAATATTCTTAAAATAGGTGACAAAATGTTTGTTAAATAACAATTTCACATCATATTGGTTTCATTTTGTTAATTCTAATTTTAAACGGCCTTCAAACATTTTTCGGGAATAATTACTCTTTATTTGAAGACTTCGTGTACCTTTAATTTTGGAATAATCGAAATGGAATTTCGAAATAATAACAGCACGGCGTGCTACAGTTGAATGTCGTGGTGTTTAGACTAAACCTTACATAATTATATATACAAATTATGAAAAACGAAACTATAAACAAATTAGAACACGGCCTGAGTACTTTTTTAATGTTCTGCCTAACATCTACTTCTCCGCTCATTTTGTAATTCCGCTCATTTGAAGTAATTTTTTTTTCACAGAATGATTTTGAAAGTTCTTAGTTTACCATGAACTATCGATACACAGAGACGAAATGGCGTGGCATTTCCTTTGATGTGGGAGAACTCGCTCTCTGATTGGCTGCGCGAGGCTCTGGGGACGGGTCTTGTGTCTGACTGGCTGCGAGAGGTTCCGTACTGGCTGGGCTGCCGACTGGCGAGTAGGATGCCAGGCGCTGATTGGCGAACGGCGTTCAGACATGTTGCTGGCCAGTGATGCCATATTCCTGGCGTGTGCACCTGGGGTTCATGATATATGTGGCTGTCTCAACTGTGTATTGTTAAGGCTCCCACGCAGGGGCGATAAGGGCGACACTGCCTCGCGCATCAAGTGCACCATCGCCACAAAGCGCAAGGCTCTGAACTGGCTTGCAGTGTTCTCGTTGCACTGCGTGTACTTGTGGGTCTTTCAGCGGTGACCCTATTATTTTATTGCTGGAAAGACTGCAAGAAGTTTCGATGCAATACTTTTGTGTAGTTTTGCATATATCTGAAGCGTATATTTTAAGATAAACCGCTTTGAAAAGGNGCGCTGATTGGCGAACGGCGTTCAGACATGTTGCTGGCCAGTGATGCCATATTCCTGGCGTGTGCACCTGGGGTTCATGATATATGTGGCTGTCTCAACTGTGTATTGTTAAGGCTCCCACGCAGGGGCGATAAGGGCGACACTGCCTCGCGCATCAAGTGCACCATCGCCACAAAGCGCAAGGCTCTGAACTGGCGTGCAGTGTTCTCGTTGCACTGCGTGTACTTGTGGGTCTTTCAGCGGTGACCCTATTATTTTATTGCTGGAAGAAGTTTCGATGCAATACTTTTGTGTAGTTTTGCATATATCTGAAGCGTATATTTTAAGATAAACTGCTTTGAAAACGCGTTTTTAGCCATTTTGGCGTATTCTGGAATGGTGTTTCTAATGTGCGTGACGCCTTGAAAGCACTCGACAGCCCTCGTCTGAAATGTGTGTTATTTCGTAGACCAGCACATTGGAAGCACATTTAATAGTTTCGCAAAAAGACGTGATTTCCAAACACACTGCAACGTAGTTCAAGTGCCAGGCATGTGGGAGCCTTAAGTACTCTGTGCCCTTGTTATGCCTTTGCAACTAAACTATTGTGAAACAAAAGCGCCGTCTGGCTGGAGGCATTTTGCAACTCCGCGGACTAGAGGCGTTGTAGCGCTAAGGACGACCTAGGTACCCACATCAGATATATTTCCACTTTTAGGCCGGGATTACGACGTCTTTAACACGTGACGGGCAACGCGTTCACGTGAGCCGGCTAAACCTTGACTAATGTGTTTCAAGGAGATCTATCACGATCATTTCACGTAATGTTCACATGATGGAAAAGCTTGTCAATGTCTACTTTTTGCATGATACGTGGTAGTGATTCTGTATCACGTGACCACGCTGGCCAATCACAATAGGGCCACGTTTTGCCGTTTTGAGATCTTTGTTTTTCTTGGTTTTGTTTTTATTTTCACGATGTCGTCTGCTCGCGTTTTTAATTACTGTATCTCATATTTAATTTTCTCCGGGAAACGAGGACGAAATAATAATGTAAGTTAGGCTAGGATTAAGTTATTATTTTATTCGTATATATGTAAGGATCTTTACATTGCCACAGTTTATTAATTATGTTTCTCAAATGTGTAAAAATGTTTGCAAGAAAGGCAGAATGTTCACCATTAAGTTTGCAATTTTATTCCCATATACGAGGTGTGTTCAAAAAATAAGGTGACTTGTTATTTTGTGACTTTGTCTCGATAAATATTTATGTATTCATCAATATCTATTTTGTCCCCTTCAAAGTAATCCCCCTCAAATATGTTTATAATTATTCGTCACCATTTTGAAGTTATGTGGGGTCGAAAATAATTCACTTGTGCCAGCGCTTTTTGCCAATCCTCGAAGCACTTCTGATATGTGCATTTTGGTATGGCATTGAAGTCTCTCAGGTCTTTACCGCCTCAATCGTGGCAAACCTCCGTCTTTTCATGGGTGTCTTCAGTTTTGGGAACATGAACAAGTCGCAGGGGGCCACGTCCGGTGAATACGGTGGCTGAGGCATGATTACGGTGTTGTTAATACAGATTCTTTGATCCATTGTTTGCGATAGAAAAAATTCGCCAAGCACACCAAAACACGTCTAACCTTTATATCTGTCACAAACAAATTAACTTTGCAAAATGGCTGATGTCAACATATGTTGGGGACATGTGTACCAACATACCAATAAAAACAATCGATAATCGAATGNTGCAAAATGGCTGATGTCAACATATGTTGGGGACATGTGTACCAACATACCAATAAAAACAATCGATAATCGAATGTACGTAGCCCTCGAAATTTGCCAAGTCACCTTAATTTTGGAACACACCTCGTACACGAAAAACATCTCTACATCACCCAGATACATTTCGTTCTGGAGGTTATGGCGACCTCCTGCTGTTTTCAAAGTTTGTATAAATCATGAACGCCGTACTTTCGCAACCTGCTCTAGCTATATCAATGGCAAACCAAATGTGACGTATAACTTGAATATTCACAGTTTACAATCTGAAAAGCAACAACACTTATCCCAAACATTTTGAGATCCAGTACTCAAAGGTTGTGTGCTTACGTGGAATATCATTTCCCGAAAAGACCACGTTTTACGTACACGTGGAAGTATAGCGTGATGCGTAAGGTGATGTTATTGCAATCCCAGCCTTACCCTCAAGGCTTTGAACTGACATGAAAGTCTTTCTCCTGTTAACTCGCCTGTACAGGATTTCAAACAGTTACCTAATCNCTCAAGGCTTTGAACTGACATGAAAGTCTTTCTCCTGTTAACTCGCCTGTACAGGATTTCAAACAGTTACCTAATCATTTTATGATGTGATAATGAAGACAGAGGTGTGCTGTAAATCCCTGTGCTATTATAAGTAGCCTGTATCGGAAATGATTATAGCACACTCGTATTAAACATTTTTCACTTAAAAAATCACACATTAGAGACGCAAGTAGACAACAGAAGCTTATGTCCCGACATGAAAAATTGCTTAAATGCTCTTCGTAACAGACACCGCTCAAAAATGGTGAATAGTTTTAAGATGACGACTACATGAGTGGAGCTCTGCACTTTGTTNTTCGTAACAGACACCGCTCAAAAATGGTGAATAGTTTTAAGATGACGACTACATGAGTGGAGCTCTGCACTTTGTTAGAGAGGTTGGACAGAATGCGCCCTTAAGAATTAATGAGGGCTTACACTTGTTCCGCTCGGATCTGTTTGGCTCGGAACTGTGGGGTGGTGTAGTGGTTAGACTACCCACCTAGGCGAATCGTGTTCGATTCCCGGCGAGGTCACTCTCGGAATTTTGCATGCGGGAATCGTGCCGGACGATGGCGCTGGTCGGTGGGTTTTCTCGAGGATCTCCCGTTTCCCTCGCCCTTTCATTCTGGCGCTGTTCTATACTCACCTCGCTTCACCCTCATCATCTATCAAGATTTCTATGTTAAGAGCCTCCCATATCTCTCCACTCACTTCACTCGGAACGGACCTGTCAGCAAAAATAAACAATCATGTTTTCATTATGGCAAGCGTGCCCTCTTTACGCATTGTTGATAGCAAAACTCCAGCCAGCGTTTAGTCACAACATTCTCAAAGGCTGGCATTTTATTTAAGGTACAAATGCAATTTTAAATACATGCTTTCATTTGCCCACCAATATTTTAATGATTGCATAAAAACTCTAAGTACGACTTTCAAGACAACTTCTGCAATGCTCTTGATTGGTCAATGTTACAAAACTTTTACTCCAGATATAAAATATAACTACTTATTTTAACACTTAAGGAAAGCTTGGCAATGCACAAAACTAGCTGATTTATAATGTGAATCATTAAACTGAACACCACCGTCTCGTTTATTCCGCATANCAACTACTTATTTTAACACTTGGCAATGCACAAAACTAGCTGATTTATAATGTGAATCATTAAACTGAACACCACCGTCTCGTTTATTCCGCATACATCATAATTCTTAAATAAATGCATAAGTTTTCAATTTCAATCCTACCTTTACACCGTGCATCAGACCACCCACTACTGACGAGGGACACTCTGACCGGAGTCCTACCTTATTGTTACACAGTTTGGAGTTACCAAAAACATCTGTCTCTTTTTTTCGGAGAGTCGTTTAAATAATTACTGATTATTTCTTATAAGAGATTGCTTCTTTGGAACTGTGAATAAGTTAGTATTTCCTATGACAACAGATACACTTGTGGTGATTTGCTATATAATAATTTGTATGTAGTAACAAAACGTTCTTTACGTTTAGACCCAAACGTTTTTTCGTGTACTATCTAGTTATCAAACACCGATTTGCTGAAAAAGTCGAGCGCCCCAGGACAGATTTAAATTTCAAGCTTCAAAACACTACCAATTGCATAAACACTCTCACCCAGTAACCCAACAAATGCTGCATAAAGGGGTAACAGTGTTTATATAAGTTTTTCCTAAATGTGCATAACGGGCTGAAATGACTTGACAAGGCGTCTCTTTGAATGAAAGTAAGCAGCCGCACACCTTTGCACACTCCTGGATTCGCCTGTGCTTGCGGAGAATTAAAAAGCGATAGTGATGCGTTTCTAATAGACCAACTCATTACATTTTAAATAATGGCAACGTCTCTATTGTAACTATTGCACAAACTTAATTTTAAATAAAGAAGTCAGTGGCAGAGCCACATAAAATGTAGACACGCATTGCTGCATTGCATAACGTTCAGAAGCGACGAGGGAGAGCATACCAATAGAAAGTATGCATTTATCATACCGCAATAGTTGACAAATACCTGACATATTGCAATATGTTAAGACTGTAATGCTGTCGTATATGATATGCTGACATTTTGCCCAATATCAGATATAATATAAAAATATCGCTTAGTGAGTTGGCGTGTGTATAGTTTTCTTTGGATGTGACCCACAGCTAAAAGTAAATTTTTATCTAATATAAAATTTTGTTCATCATCGAACCTTTGCATGTATGTTAAATTTCCCATTGGGTTCTCGATATTTGTCGGTATACGTCTATAAAAACCTAAAACAAATTTCTACTACATTAACTAAGAACTTCCCTGCGGCATTTCAAGTTGTTATTAGGTAACTTTCAAAAGAAAAATTCCTCTCTTCAGATTGTAACGTTCAGTAAGTTCCTGAATTCATAACTGTATAAGTTATCATAGCGANCAAAAGAAAAATTCCTCTCTTCAGATTGTAACGTTCAGTAAGTTCCTGAATTCATAACTGTATAAGTTATCATAGCGATGCAATACTGTGAAACCTCAGTTAAGAGNAAAACCTAAAACAAATTTCTACTACATTAACTAAGAACTTCCCTGCGGCATTTCAAGTTGTTATTAGGTAACTTTGAAAAGAAAAATTCCTCTCTTCAGATTGTGACGTTCAGTAAGTTCCTGAATTCATAACTGTATAAGTTATCATAGCGATGCAATACTGTGAAACCTCAGTTAAGAGNACGTTCAGTAAGTTCCTGAATTCATAACTGTATAAGTTATCATAGCGATGCAATACTGTGAAACCTCAGTTAAGAGCCCGTGTCACCCGCCATATGGAATTTTTTATTTATTTCTTCCTGATTATAAGAGGCGATAGAGCATCTTAATTCTGATGGTAATAACATTCTAGGTATGGGGAGGTATTTTGGGACGTAGTCGTGAACAATTTATTGAAATCATAGACTAAAGATGAGGTAAACCACTTATTCGTCGTCTACGCATGTACCCAAAATTGATCTGCCCAAAAGAACACAACTGTAAAAGTCACATGGCCAACAGTGATAAGCGTGTTTGTTTATATTTTAATTTTTAAATGACAAGCATTATTAAATTAATAAAATACCTTTACCACTTTGAATTTAGTAAAACGGCTTTACAAATAGGTTAGAGAAAGTATAAAAAAATATCATAGCACTTGTTTACAAATCAGTTTTCTAACCTAAAATCCAAACCATAACTTTTTCGCTACACGTGTTGGCAGCAAAGCAGTTAAATTTTGGGACACGGGGATTGGTTGTGCGCAGCCAGCGAGATCAGTCTATCTCATTTAGTCTATAATTGAAATATCAAATACCTCAGAGTCACAGTCACACGTACTGCTGTGCTCGAGGGTAATGATGACTTAGGCGAGGAAGCAAGGAAGTTAGAGTTGGCGCTTGCTTTGGTACAATTGTCTTGTGATAGTTTCAAACTTCACTTGTTCCTGAACATTTTTAAACGTTATCTTTTCAAAATTAGCTTGACCTCGTACCTGACTTCAAGGAACAACGTAACACAAGATTAGGTATAGTCGTAATTTAAACAGTAAGGAAAAATATAATTACCTTACATAGACTGGTATACTACAGCAGCTTCGATCCTGAGAGAATAAGAAGATATCTGGTGTATGCATAGCAACCGATCCAGTTTGCTACCTGAGCAGGGCGATGGCAATATGAGCTTAAGCGTACCTCGCAGATTGAGAATCTCTGGAAGGATTTCTAATGTTAAGAATTAATTTTTCTTCCTACTTCAGCGAAGTTGAGCTACGTCAAAATTATGACCGCCATGGATACGACCGAGGCGAGTCGTCGTAGAGAAAACTATTATACCAATCAGCGCAGACGCTGCGTTTTATTTTTATTAACATTTATCGTAAACTTACACTTTTAAGTTCTTTCTCTCTATCTCTCTCTCTCACACTCTCTCTGTCTCTGCCTACTCCTAGAGTATTCTTTCCCTGCTCCTTTATTTAAAACTCCCCCTTTTTTTTTAGCTCATCACAAAATTGGGCAAATTTAATTACTTAAACTTGTTACTATTTGTCCAGGAAACGTCTAATAAATGTCAAAATATGAACATACACTATCAGGGAAACTCACGAATTTATATTAAACTGGCTATACCTCAGAGTTTTCTTTAAGTAATACTTTGAGACTGACATATCTCGGTTTACGTGATCGTCTTTTCACTTTCATCAAATAATTCTTTATTTGCCCGAATTTTGAGCCCAAACCTAAAACGTGTAGCTAATGCGTCACTAAAAATTTATTAATTAATTGATTTTATTAAGCTTCCGATTTTACACAACGTATGTGCTGGGAATTTTCATAAAGATAAACGTATGAATTACAATAAATACAAAAAAATTACATACACAATTGACAAAAAAACATAATATAAATCAAGACGTTATTTGTAAGAATGTATGCCCAAATTAAATATCAGAGTAGAATATATTCATCACAATATAAACATAGGTGCAATCTAAATATTACATAATAAAATAAATATTACAATATTAACATAAGTACAACAACTTCTTAATTACTATACAAATACAAACAAATCTACATAGCTGCAAAATTTATAACACATTATGTTCATTAAAAATATTCTACGCTTTAATATGCATTTTCGACGAGATACTTTTTGAACAGTTCCTTGAAAGCAGATAACTTGTTGTCTTTCAACCGTTTCCCTTACTTGTCACTAGGTACTGACTATTTTACTACCCCCTTAAAGGCACTGACTACAGACTGGCAGCTGAACAATTTTAATAGGAAATCCCATGACGTGTTTTAGTGTATGTGGTGTATAGTGAAAATGCCCCAGGAATGGACTACACTGAAATGTATATTACAATGTTGGTGTTGTATTGGGGTATGTGTGATTATTCGGGAGTAGATCTTAACGAAACAAGTTGTATATTGGAGTGACCACATTAACAAGAGATCAGTAATAATCAACACTATAATTATAATAAAACATATACCACCACTGAGCAAACNAGTGACCACATTAACAAGAGATCAGTAATAATCAACACTATAATTATAATAAAACATATACCACCACTGAGCAAACTACCAACCAATAAAGCAGTTCAATTATTTAGGAGCGTTTAAATATTTCATTTGAAAGTTTGGTAAAGAAACATAAGCAACCAAAGTTCAGATATAAGAAGACAAGCAGTTAAATATCAAAACTTTCAACTCAATAAAAAAAAGTCATTTGGTTCTACTCCATTAAANAGTGACCACATTAACAAGAGATCAGTAATAATCAACACTATAATTATAATAAAACATATACCACCACTGAGCAAAATACCAACCAATAAAGCAGTTCAATTATTTAGGAGCGTTTAAATATTTCATTTGAAAGTTTAGTAAAGAAACATAAGCAACCAAAGTTCAAATATAAGAAGACAAGCAGTTAAATATCAAAACTTTCAACTCAATAAAAAAAAGTCATTTGGTTCTACTCCATTAAANTTATATGACCATTGAGCAAGTTTTGATGCGAGCTATGAAGAGTAGTGGTGGTCTGACACGGGGCAGAGGAATTTAACCTTCCACTATTGCTATTTGGATGCACTCCATGCCAGTATCCTCAAAAATAGTGGATGCAGTGAAGGAATTTACAGTTGTTGTGTCCACCTCAGAATTTGCGAGAATGTCGTCATCATCGTGATACCAAAGATGTTCAGCGCTTCTCACATTGGTTCCAGGAACATAATCCAATAGAGAGAACATCTTCTCAGCTTGCATCTCTGTCTACTGTCATATTAACTGATGAAAATATAAATTGTGACAAGGTACTACACGTTGGTATTGCTGCAATTAAGAAAATTGAGGATATGAAATTCAGTGAAATTCATATGAAACGCAAATCAGTCGTGGCATCTCTGGGTAGTGTAACGAGATCGGTGACAGTGTGTAATAAATCAGTCTGTATCAACCCCAACCAACTTTTTCACAGCATTGTGTGCACCATGAGGACTGAAGAACAGCTGTCTGAGATCTTCAAATCTGAACTTTCCGCATGTCCCCTTCCCTTTTAGATGAAGGTATAATGACCAAGGGCACAGAATAATATATTGTGCTATTTTTGTCAACGGCTGCGACCCAACCAACAACAAACAATACCTCAACACAAAGTAGTCGATGGTAGACATCTCCTTCATCGTCTTTCTGGTAGCATCCAGCGACATTTAAAGAAATTTACCAGCAGTTTACAGCATACTTCATACTACGTTCAAGCCCTTGTCATATTCGATGGGTATGGTGGAGGACCCAGCACGAAAAATGACGAACATTTGCGTCGTTCAGGGAAGGCTTACCAAGTGGATGTAGTGGTGGAAGATTCTGTGTTTGTCACCCTTGGATATACTCAATTTATCTCAAACAATAGCATCAAAGTGCGACTCATCTACCTTGTGAGCCATAATTTTCATAGTGCAGGGTGCAAGGTACTTCTGGCTCATGCGGATGCTGATGTGCTAATTGTATCAACAACTATTGCATAGGCCAAAAACAAGCTTGAAGCAGTCTTGATCGGTGAAGATAGAGATTTGCTTGTTCTTCTCGTCGCCCTTTCTCCACTGAACACCTTCTTGAAGATTATTATGCTAAGAACTAAGACTAATCCTGATAAGATCCACTACGTTGGAGCTATCCAAGAAAAAATAGCGGAAATGATGGACTTTTTTCTAACTTTGTACGCCTTCACATGATGCGATACAGTTCATCCACTTACCGAAAAGGCAAGACCACGCCTTTCAAAAAAAGTTTACACTGATAAGCAGCCCAGATAAATATTGCGCATTTTCAACGATTTTCAAGCATCAGCTGATGCTGTGGCTGATGCTGGTGAGGCTTCCTTTCTCTCACTGCATGAGGCGAAAGGGAGTGGAAACTTAGACAGCGTATGTCACCAGCTTTATGCAAAGACAATAGCTAAGCAGCCTGTTCATGCACAGTTCAACTTGGTTATTCTTCCTCCAACATCCGCAGCTGTTCGTGAGCACTCGCTCCGAGTCTTTCATAGGTTCCAGGAATAGCGTGGTGTTAATATGGATCCACTTTACTGGGGATGGAAGATAGTGAACGGTTGTCTCTGTCCCATACCAAGTTCAAAGAATGCTGCCCCAGAAGACCTATTGCATCTTGTCTTCTGTAGCTGCACAAGCGAATGCGAAAGGAGTTGTGAGTGTCGCAGAAGCTTTTAAAAATGTTATATAATATGCATGTATTGCGTGGGACATGGCTGCAGCAACATGGACGTAGAAGATGACGAGGAGATGGACAGAGATTTGCATTTACCTGAACAGGAAGATACAGATTATGGGGAAAAAGACACACCAACATGTCGCTCAGCATCCCCGACTAGTTTAAAGCGAGACTGCTATGCGTAAGAGCTATGACGTTTTTAATGTCAGTATATTGTCTTAAGGGTGATAGGTAAAATAAAACATTATGAACTTTTCCCACATCATTATTGGAAGATTATCGTTTTTACCCAGAACTTCAATTACCAAACAACTGAAAATGAAATCACTTACGAAAATGTTTTGAGTCGTATTGTATTTCAAATGGTTATTGCAACAGTCGTGATGTGGTTGAAGACGAAAGGGCTGATTATGTAACTAAAAAACTTAAACACCACTTTATGACAGGATAGTTTCTTCATCTTACAGCCAGTATGCTGCTGACATGTTAGTGCAACTCCACATCCGAAGACCTGTATGAGGTAGGCTTAGAAGACAAAAAGGAAATGCAGATTGAAGATAAATATAGTGACAAAGAAGAACAAACAAAAGATCTTAAAGAAAACCTTACGATAATTTNGAAGATAAATATAGTGACAAAGAAGAACAAACAAAATATCTTAAAGAAAACCTTATGATAATATTTTACAGCTCTGTCCTTCTAAAATTATTGCCTAAATTTTTTTAATGGAAATATGAAAATTCAACTCCTGATTTACAATTGCCCTTGTTTTCAGCATTAAAAACTACATTGCAACTAATTTCAACGTCGTTTTCACCTGGTATATATATTCGAAATCCTTTTGTAGTCTGAGCATAACCTACATGAGCATACTACTGTATCGGTACATGAATATATGGATCAGAATATTTCTAATAATCTGAAATCGTTGTCTAAACATAGACACAACTGACAAGGTGTTTTACCTTCAACAGTGCTCGTTTCAGTTCTGTTTAATACGTGAATTGCGGTTTTAACAACTTCAGCCCGAAACTATTTTCCCAAATCTTTTGCAGCCATCATTTATCTTGCAGCTTCAACCACAGTCCGCATTTCTCTTTCAATTCGACCATTATGTTCGGGGAAAAAAGGTGCACTTTTCTCATGAATAACACCTAAATATGAAAGCATTTGTTCACTTCACAATTTAATAAACTCTGTGCCACAATCAGAACGCAATACTTTAAACATTTCTCCAATTTTATTTTTGACCAAGGCAATGAATATTTTTAATGTTTCATTGACTTCAATTTTATGCTTCAGAAAATACACAAAATGGTAGAGTGAAAAGTCATCTTTAAAAAGAAGAACATATTTTGAACGTCCTATTGCTGAAGNAGAAAATACACAAAATGGTAGAGTGAAAAGTCATCTTTAAAAAGAAGAACATATTTTGAACGTCCTATTGCTGAAGTTTCCATTAGACCACATACATCAGTATGTATGATTTCTACAAATTTTGTGGATTTTGTATTACTCTTTTCAAAACATTACTTTCTGTTTTCCCATTACACAAGGTTCGCAGAATATGTTTCGATCGCCAGTCAGTTTTAAACCATTATTATTTCAAAAAAATTTTGAACTGACGTGTTTTTGGTGTGCCATTTTTTGATGCCAGGAGGAGGTATGATTTGTTACCAGTGAATGCCGAAAAAGATTCTTCGTGTGGTTGAAAACTCATCTTGCACAATTTTCCATGTATAATTAATTGTACCTGCTGATACTTCTCCTTGTTTGTTCAAAATTTTTGACACATTATGGTTTGTCACCATAATGTAACCTTTATAAAGAGCATAACCTACAGAGGATAAATTTATTTACATATCTGGGACAAACAATATTCCTTGTAATGTTTTAATTAACTCATTATTACCGACACAAGACGAATAGTCTTATATTACCAATACCAGCAGTTTTTAAAACTCTGCCATCGTCAAAACCTATATTTATCAAGCATTCTATACGAAGAGAAAGAGTTATTTTTTTACAACTTAAATGTTCAGCAGTAGCGCCGCTATTCATGAACCATGTATCTTGTTCACAAGTGTCACCGAGGAAAGCTGAACTCAGAAAAATAAGATAATAATAATATAATAATCATATCTGAAAATGAGCAACGTTACAATAGATATGAGTATTTGAAAATAAGTCACATATAATTTTAATGTAAAATTATCAAGGTAGCTGTTTTTTTTTTCTCTGTGGTAAGAAAGAAATGCAATGCGAGTTAAATGTTTTCTTCATTAATGATATTAAATAAAATTAAACTTATGATTCGTTTCACATGATTTATTCAAGTCAAGGTGAACTCATGTTTTAACCCACTTCTCCTAAAAAATTCGTGAAGAATGCATTTTGTTTGAAACGCCTATCTTTAAAATTAACGCACTGAGGTGAAATTTCCTTAACATATGATTTCCTATTGCAATATCGCAGCCCTTGATATTATCCCTGGAATACTCGTTCACGTTCGACTAGCTGCAGAATAGGTAAAATCGTGACCAGTGGTGTAAACCGTCAGAAGCTAGCACCAACACAGACGAAACATATTTCCTGGTAAATGCTANTAAAATCGTGACCAGTGGTGTAAACCGTCAGAAGCTAGCACCAACACAGACGAAACATATTTCCTGGTAAATGCTACTGGCTGCTGCTAGCACACCGATATGTTGTTATTGGTTGCTGCCAGAAATTATTTTCATAGCGTTCGCCATGCACGTAATAACGTACACGGTGAACGCTATGAAAATAATTTCAAATAATAACAAGGAGTTCGTAAATACTTGTCAGACCAGGAATCTCCTCTTTTGCAATAACTGGAACGAAAACTTACAGTCCATTCACTGTTACTTCCAACTTTTATAAAGCCCTGCTTAAGTTATACTTCTAGGAAATTCCTCTGCCTCGTGCTAATAAAGCTTAACAAGGTCTAGAAAATTACATCAGAGAGACAACGCACCGCATTAAAGCGCACTCTACTGTGCAGGAACTATTTCTTACTAGGTATTACCAACACACCTACCTTCTCAATGTTTTTATTTATACTAATTATAAGATAAATATTATAACTTGTAGTTAAAATTTAAGTAAAATTTCAATTTAATAAAAAAATGAGGCACCTTAATATAAACACGAGTATAAAACCCTTGCGATACACGGCATATTTATTAAACAACCACACACGTTATGCATCGGGTCATTATTCAAGGGTTTGATTAAAAAAGTGTGAAGAAACCTTGAATAGATTATAATGTGTAAGGCAAGGGGTTAATGCTGCCTTTTCCTAGGTAGGCTAACCTGGCTAACTTGTGGCTTTGGTGTTTGCTCACAGTTTCAAATATAATTATATTTCTCAATCTTTCTTTCCTTTCTATTCGTAGGTACTGTGAAACTTCTGATAATGTAACGAAATCCAAATAACTTCATATATCTATTAAATTTAACTTTTCAGTGAAAATAACATTCTTTATCCTAGGTTCTTGCCATCACTAGCTCAGTCTTCATATTAAATAAATCCCAGTACCTCTGGTTGTAAAGGACTAACGGACACTAAAATATAACGAGGAGTGCGGAATCCAGAAATTAAAATGTTCAGACTTAAAGTTAAGTTGAACTAATGCGTAACCTCGCGTTTTCAGCTATCAGAAGCTCAATTTTTACGAATTAAAGATATGTTAATTCAATAGTTTCAAAATGCCGAGAACCACAATGGAAGTAACATAGTTGATTGACAAAAAAACTACAGCTAAGAGAATGCTATTCTCAAGCAAAACATTTACCACACAAAAATATACAAGACAGCAATATCTTGAAGCTGCGTGACCGCTACTGACATTGATCGCCTTGCATATATAGTGAGTTCATGGTAACACATTACAAGTTATCTAGCAAGTGTTTTGATAAGAATGAGTTTATTATGAGTATGACATAGTATGGAAGATAAAGAAAAACGTAATATTATTAAAAATTTTAAAAATATTCGTAAAGATAACAGATATTACACCATATTACACCATACGTTCACTGAAAGAAAATATTTATTAGTGGCTAAAAAAAAAACTGTTTGTTTGGTGCTTTCTAAGGAAAATTTTGTTGCTCATAAAATCAAATTGTAGTGAACAATAACATTTATATTGACAAGTACTTAAGCTGTTAAGTTTGTATGTGTTTATTGAAAATATATTTATTGAGTGCTACCAAATACTAAGTGGCATTCGTGTCGTCCAAAGTAAATCATTTATCTGCGACTGCAAAACTGCATCTGTTATATTCTGCGCATGCGCGCTGGCAATTTGGAAGTAGCCATCTTCTGTCTGGCCACGACGCCATATTTGTCAATGCTCGTCTCCTTGCGTCCGGTTACGAACGAATTCATGAAAGATATTCTTAAGAAATTTGGGATGATTACATGATCCCTTAAGTTACACATACATTATTGCAGAAAATATACTTCCCATTGGGTGAAGTGTTCAGGCCTTAGAGTGTACCATTTGTTATAGTCTATTCTCCTTATATTCACTCTTTTTGAAGTTTGTTTTTCAGAAATCATCCCACGACTGACGTGCTTGATTGTTTCATAAATATACCATGCATCACAAGTGTTTTAAACTTGTGTTAACATAAAAGTACCTTATTTTTTTGTGTTAAATCGAATTTAACTTATATTTAGTCTATAAATTATAAAATTTTATTTATAACTAATATAAATAAAACAGGGATAAAGTAGGTGTGTTTGTAATGCGTAGTAAGAAATAGTCCTTATGCAAAATTGTATTACACTGAGTGCACACGAATGCAGTGTGCTGTCTATTTAGTGTAATTTTCTAGACTCGTTTATTCCTCCACCTCATGCAAACAAAGTTTAACCAAGTATGTAGAATTACACCAAAGAGACAACGCGCCGCATTCGTGCGCACTCTGTTTAATAATACACTGGCGAGCCAAAAAAAATGGTATAGGGGTGCGCATGCAAATAACAGAGGTATGGAACTAATCACAGTAACGCCATGCGGTCGGCCGCGCCTATATAAGACAACAAGCTTCTGGCAAAGTTGCTAGATCGGTTACTGCTGCTACAATGGCAGGTTATCAAAATTTAAGTGAGTTTGAACGTGGTGTTATAGTCGGTGCACGAGACATGGGACATAGCATCTACGAGGTAGCGATAAAATTTGGATTTTTGCGTACGACCTTTTCACGAGTGCACCATGAATATCGGGAATCCGGTAAAACATCAAATCTTCTATATCGCTGCGGCCGGAAAAAGATCGTGAACGAAACGGGACAAACGACGACTGACGAGAATCATCAAACGTGACAGACCTGCAACCCTTTCTCAAATTGGCGCAGATTTCAATGCTGAGGCATCAACATGTTCCAGCGTGCGAACTATTCTACGGACTATATGGGCTTGGAGCCGAAGGCCCACTCGTGTACCGTTGCTGACTGCACGACACAAAGCTTTATGCCTCNGTGGTGTTATAGTTGGCGCACGAGAGATGGGACATAGCATCTCCGAGGTAGCGATAAAATTTGGATTTTTGCGTACGACCTTTTCACGAGTGTACTATGAATATCGGGAATCCGGTAAAACATCAAATCTTCGATATCGCTGCGGCCGGGAAAAGATCGTGAACGAACGGGACAAACGACGACTGACGAGAATCATCAAACGTGACAGACCTGCAACCCTTTCTCAAATTGGCGCAGATTTCAATGCTGAGGCATCAACATGTTCCAGCGTGCGAACTATTCAACGGACTATATGGGCTTGGAGCCGAAGGCCCACTCGTGTACCGTTGCTGACTGCACGACACAAAGCTTTATGCCTCGCCTGGGCCCGCCAACACCGCTATTGAACTGTTGATGATTGGAAACACGTTGCCTGGTCTGACGAGTCTCGTTTCCAATTGTATCGGGCGGATGGACGTGTACGGGTATGGAGACATCCTCATGAATCCATGGACCCTACATGTCAACATGGGACTGTTCAAGCTGGCGGAGGCTCTTTCATGGCATGGGGCGTGTGCAGTTGGCGTGAAATGGGACCCCTGATACGTCTAGATACGACTCTGACAGGTGACAGATACGTAAGCATCCTGTCCGATCACCTGCACCCATTCATGTCCATTGTGCATTCCGATGAACGTGGACAATTCCAGCAGGACAATGCGACACCCCGCACGACGAGAGTTGCTACCGAGTGGCTCCAGGAATACTCTTCTGACATTAGACGTTTCTATTGGCCACCTAAATCACCAGACATTAACATTATTGAGCATATCTGGGATGCCTTGCAACGTGCTGTTCAGAAGAGATCTCCACCGCCTCGCACTCCTATGGATTTGTGGTCTGCCCTGCAGGATTCATGATGCTAAATGCCTCCTGCATACCTTCAGACATTAGTCGAGTCCATGCCACGTTGTCTTGCGGCACTTCTGCTTGCTCGCCGGGGCCCTGCACGATATTAGGCAGGTGTACCAGTTTTTTTGGCTCTTCGATGTATTTTGCGTTAGAACTATTTCATACTGGCCATTGCCAACACATATATTTTATTTTTTTTCTGTTTTAATTCGTACTGATTATAGATGAGACGCTATAATGCATAAACGAAATATAAGTAAGATTCCGATTTAACAAAAAGTAAGAGACTTTATGTTAAAAGAAACAATAAACACTCGTGATATATGACATATTTAGGAAATAACCAAGCACATCAAACATGGGGTGATTTTTCCAAAGGTTTCATTCTTAAGGTGTGAAGAAACCGCGTATAGACTATAGGCAACCACCTAGGGCGTCAAGTAGCTATGGAAGGGGCGGTCGGTGGCATATCTAACGTACTTTACAATTCAGTTTGAGAAAATAACTTAGCAATAATAAAAAGTAATATGACCAGCCAGATAATTATTTACTTCTACAAAGGTAATTATTTTCTATACGTATTAACATACTTATTACAAATTAGTATTATCGATTTTAACCTGCCAGAAAAAGTAAATTGGTAACGGTCAGTGAGCAGTATCAATCGATTAGTATCGAAGATGTTTCAATGTTCGTTGACTCCGCTAATTGCTTTCACTCGTTGCCAAGTGGGGCGCCAATAAAACTGAACTCTTTTAGCATGTCCACGTTGGTTATAGTACTCTTTAATTTTCATGCATGTATTACACTTGTTTACCACTTGATACGCAGGTACTGGTGTGTGTGCCATATACTGCAATAAATTATTTTTTAAATTAATTATTCATTTAAATATGTGCTTAGTTTTATTATTGTTTTTAGTTTTTGAAAGTATGTGACCGATTTACATTTTAAATGTTTCGAAAATATACAAATACATAAAAAAAAAATGCAACAGCACCACTGTTGACTGCTGACAAAACAAGCGTCTTTACACGTGTGGGATTTGAAATGTTGGNGCCACGTTGTCTTGCGGCACTTCTGCTTGCTCGCGGGGGCCCTGCACGATATTAGGCAGGTGTACCAGTTTTTTTGGCTCTTCGATGTATTTTGCGTTAGAACTATTTCA
Source organism: Clitarchus hookeri (assembly GCA_002778355.1). Taxonomy (NCBI): domain Eukaryota; kingdom Metazoa; phylum Arthropoda; class Insecta; order Phasmatodea; family Phasmatidae; genus Clitarchus; species Clitarchus hookeri. The sequence goes on from NQII01003213.1 coordinate 75,575, forward strand.
TACTGGCCATTGCCAACACATATATTTTATTTTTTTTCTGTTTTAATTCGTACTGATTATAGATGAAACGCTATAATGCATAAACGAAATATAAGTAAGATTCCGATTTAACAAAAAGTAAGAGACTTTATGTTAAAAGAAACAATAAACACTCGTGATATATGACATATTTAGGAAATAACCAAGCACATCATACATGGGGTGATTTTTCCAAAGGTTTCATTCTTAAGGTGTGAAGAAACCGCGTATAGACTATAGGCAACCACCTAGGGCGTCAAGTAGCTATGGAAGGGGCGGTCGGTGGCATATCTAACGTACTTTACAATTCATTTTGAGAAAATAACTTAGCAATAATAAAAAGTAATATGACTAGCCAGATAATTATTTACTTCTACAAAGGTAATTATTTTCTATACGTATTAACATACTTATTACAAATTAGTATTATCGATTTTAACCTGCCAGAAAAAGTAAATTGGTAACGGTCAGTGAGCAGTATCAATCGATTAGTATCGAAGATGTTTCAATGTTCGTTGACTCCGCTAATTGCTTTCACTCGTTGCCAAGTGGGGCGCCAATAAAACTGAACTCTTTTAGCATGTCCACGTTGGTTATAGTACTCTTTAATTTTCATGCATGTATTACACTTGTTTACCACTTGATACGCAGGTACTGGTGTGTGTGCCATATACTGCAATAAATTATTTTTTAAATTAATTATTCATTTAAGTATGTGCTTAGTTTTATTATTGTTTTTAGTTTTTGAAAGTATGTTACCGATTTACATTTTAAATGTTTCGAAAATATACAAATACATAAAAAAAATGCAACAGCACCACTGTTGACTGCTGACAAAACAAGCGTCTTTACACGTGTGGGATTTGAAATGTTGGNAAAAAAAATGCAACAGCACCACTGTTGACTGCTGACAAAACAAGCGTCTTTACACGTGTGGGATTTGAAATGTTGGCCGGGGGTGGGGGGTTACAGGTCTTCCACCTGGGGATCGAAGTTAACTTGCACCGGTCCTGAATAAACCATGCCTAACTACCTACTAAAAGCCCTCAACCCGCAAAACACTTTCGTTAGCCAAGATAATCATAGTATTGCTTCTTGGTACTTTCGGACACATTTTTGCCTACCAACACGCCAAATACTTAAATGACAAAAGAAAAATTGTTCGTTCAACAACATTTTTGTGATGTCTATATTGATGAAAGAATTTTGTGGCCAGCTTTAAAATATTTTTCATCACCGCAAAATTGTTTTTCCAGTGTCGGAGAATGTCGTGGATTTAGGCAAGAAAGGCGAGCCGATGTCGGTAAAACATGTTATCTTGACTGACTATCCCAAATACAGTAAAAACTATTCTTTTCGTTCGGTTTGATACGACCAGTTAAAATCGCTCCAGTATTCTTGGTCCAATACAGTATTTTATTATGCGTACCACCAGTTAAATCCAACTGGAACTAAAGAAACGGCATATATATAGTCTCGGTTCAGAAACTCAAAAAATGTGATTGGTTCAGAAAAGGGGTATGTGGAACATAAAAAGTTTGAATCGCACTTACAGGTCATGATGATTTCGGAAGAAACGGAACGGAACTTTGTGCTTCAACAAATGCACCTCTATCAATTCTGGCAAACTAAACTGCCCTTGCAAAACACCGTTATTACATGAAATCGATACCCTAAGTTATTCAGATCCTGATTTTAAGTGAACTTGTGTAATGAAGAAGCGCGTGAATGAGGTTCGTGAACTTATTGAGTATACAACTAATAATGATAAAAACCTGGTTAAATGCTCTTTGTGAATTAAAACAAATTCTACGTGCTCTCCTGAAATTAAAAAAAATTACTTAATTGAATTAATGGCGCCTGTCTTCGTAAGAGTGTGGCAGATACGATAAGAAATGCAGATGTACCATGGTTTACATTGGTGGTAAATGAGATTACGAACATGAATGACCGAGAGAACATTTAAATTGTCATTCAGAGTATAAAGAATGGGGAAGTTAAATAATCCCTACTTGATGTTACTACAACCGAGAGGCTCGCACGTGCAACCTGACAACTATGAACGAATCAGCTGGATGAAAATCGTCTTCTCAGCCAGTGTTACGATGGTGCGTGTGTGATGAGTGGGAAGGCGAGTGATGTATCTACAANGATGAAAATCGTCTTCTCAGCCAGTGTTACGATGGTGCGTGTGTGATGAGTGGGAAGGCGAGTGATGTATCTACAAGCATGCAGCCATACTAAACAGGAAGATGACATTTGTACACTGCTACAAATATCGACTACAATTATAAAAGTCACTCCTATATTTCGATTGTGGTTCATGATNATGACATTTGTACACTGCTACAAATATCGACTACAATTATAAAAGTCACTCCTATATTTCGATTGTGGTTCATGATAAAATGAGAACTCTTAAATCAACATATGAAAAAAAGCACTGCCCGTAACAATGTATATTTTAACGTAAGCAATTACCACAATACTCACAGTTAAGTTGGCAGCGAACTACGAGAAGTAGTTCCATATTTTAACGTCTAACTAGTCGTAAAGTGAAACATTTTTGTTACCGCAATTCAGTTTCTTTTTGCTGTATGTAAATAAGAATGAAATTTTGCGTATTTATAAAACATTTATTCTTATAACTCTTTTACATCATAACATGGCTGACGCAATGTTCAGGGTAGCTGATTCTGTTGTTTTTTTTATTCCGTTCCGTGCTCGTGTGTCAACGAAATAACATTTTGCGACCAACGTGAGTTTAAGTGTCAGTTTGTAATCCTGAAATATAGTATTCATTAACGTAATAAATAAAACATAATTATATCTGTTCTGTGCGAAGTGGCATTATTTTTTACTGCCTTCTATTGTATTTCCACGTAGTTTTTTGCCCCAGAAATTCTTGGAAATTCATTTTGCCGACCTGGAAAATGTGCTACTCCCTGCAATTTGTCGGTATAAATTTTGAACCTCGAATAAACTTGAAGAAACTTCGGAAGCGTGTTTTGCTATATTTGCGATCAATTTTGCAATTCTGAAAGCTTGAATAAATGCGCGTATGTTAATTAGTATTTACGTGGTTCTCAGTTTACGAGAATACCTTGGCCTGTATGTCCCTCGTTTTGAAACAATAACGTCATGAAAGTGATTTATACTGCACGTGAAACATTCCTTGAGTTTTAGGAATACGTTGAAACAGTATAATAATGTCTTTACGAACGGTTCAATGTGTATGAGCCGATATATCAAACAGTAAGTACTGGCTTCCACGATTAAACTTCCAAGGTAATTAATTTTGGAAAAAATTAGATTCTGCATAAAATTTGTGGAAGTNTACTGGCTTCCACGATTAAACTTCCAAGGTAATTAATTTTGGAAAAAATTAGATTCTGCATAAAATTTGTGGAAGAAGTTTCATGAAATAAATTGTCATCAGCTAAGTATTATGTTTTTCTTATTATGGTGAAATTATGTTCATATCAGTGTAGGCATTTAAATTTCATAAGTGAAACGTGTNGTATTATGTTTTTCTTATTATGGTGAAATTATGTTCATATCAGTGTAGGCATTTAAATTTCATAAGTGAAACGTGTTTTTTTTCTAAGCTAAGCTGTGGGACTTAGCAAACATTAGTGTTATGTGCTTTGAAAACTGTGTAGTTTGACGAATTTCTACGAATCTTGCATCGAGTGACAAATATAACTGTTAAAGTGTGCTGTAAAAATTTGGGTCAATTCTGTTCAGCTATTTTGTTTCATGACATCGTGATAATTCTTTCCTAGCAACTTCCGCCATTTGCTTGTGCGTAGTTAAGTATTGAAATATAGCTTTGTAGGGTATTTACGCATTGTAATAATACTTGTAAATGTTGTTACGCATAATTCTTAGATCATTTAACGATTGTTTAAGGCACGTTGTCTTCTGTATGAAGGAGTAAATGCACCATATTACCCGGAACGGTGTCTTTCTTATGAGTATGACACGTACGCATAAAGGGCGAGNGACACGTACGCATTTCATCTTATCAGCCTTTTTAAAGGAGAACGTTCCGTCTTGGCGCTGTTTTTAAGACCGGAAAAATAATAATGTGTCATTCTTCTGCTATTATGTTGACAGCCTAAATCAAACATATTTTCGTATGACCTAGGTATTATTGACCAGACTTAAAGACATTTATTTGTATATGAACAGAAAAATAATCTTGAAAATCAGTCAATATTCACAAAAACATAATATATTTGTTGAAATTAACGTGTACATGCGTATAGTGCTGATCACAATACTTATTACTTTTCGTTGTTTATTTAATGAGTAAGTATTACATGTTAGTGTTTATTTTGATAGGTAAGTGGAAAGATACGCACCAACGCGCTGAAAGTAGAAACTTTGCAGGACTTTCAAAAGTGATCACTTCATCGTGAACATGTGTATGTGTTTTCTATTAAATGATATCAAGTTAAGTGTGTAAGCCACTNCAAAAGTGATCACTTCATCGTGAACATGTGTATGTGTTTTCTATTAAATGATATCAAGTTAAGTGTGTAAGCCACCCACTCAATTAACCTACCGGAAAACATTTTTTATCCGTCATTAACACTCACACATACACACACAACGTGTCCTTGAATGTTTGTTACAAATTTTATGAAAAATGAGACAGAAAAATTATTGCAACTCATAGCCCAAAGTAATTGCTGAGCGGGGTATGCGCCCCCAAAGTAAGAGGTTTTGTGGTGAATTAAATTTAATATATCATTTACAAATAACACATTAGTGTAGGATGTTCAGTTTATAAAATATCTTAAATCTCCTAAAATTTGGTTTGTAAAATCATTATTCATAAATTAGATTAGGGTTGCAGATTATAATCGCGAATAAATCATTCTAACCCTTAGATTTTCTCCAGTTTTAATGCTTGAAGTCATCATGTACATATTAATAACTGGGGTCAGTTTAGTGAAACCCACTAAATCCGGCTGTACTCAAGAAATGAGCGCGTTGATTTTCGAAGGGTGTGCTGCACTCCTGCATGGGTAGGCAAGAACTGATCCATTCGCACAGTTTCTTACATATATTTTAAGGATATTAGCCACAACAATAAATTATTTTATGTGTACCACATACTTTTCAACTTGTAGACAATACCCGTGAATACTTTCCCTCAGTTAAAAATTTTTCAGGTCGCATAGTTTTTGCAAAATGGCATGTTAAAGTCATAATTTTACTGTTTTTTGTAATGTATAAATGAAAGAAACCTAACCATTTGCAGAAAATTTAACAAGAGCAATTGAGAGGTATTGTCTTAATTTATTTCAAGGTGGGTTTAGCAAAATATGTTTTACAAAAAATCAGGAGCAGCCATAAATCACAAATATGCAAGAATTTCCTTATATTCAGCAATTTCTCGAAATTATAAAAACATTTCCTTGTACGATTTTATAAACGTCTTGAAGTAGCTCTTTGCATCTTCGTTCAGTGAGAATTATCTCATTTCTGTACTAAGTTAGTTTTAATTATCAGTATCTATATTTTCAAAAGAGAAAGTTATGGTTTCGACATGTATTTATGTGAGGACTATTCGCTCATAATTTCTTGTTACGGGGAAAGTGTAATAACTGATATTATCTAAAAGTTAAGTAATTTGTGGTACAAATATAAAATAAATATTTTCGCGTGTGTTAAAAATCGAAAATTTACTTTAAAAAAAAGCATTGTACATTACACATAACTTAATACACATTTTCATTGGTAAGACACATTTTGACTGGGCAGAAGAAATTTTATTGATTATAAACGTAAACTTAGTTGTACCATTGCAGAATATCACAATTAACTAAGTAGCTCTCCAAATAATCCTACGAAATGTATTTATCATATCTGATATGTGCCGTCCCAATNTATCACAATTAACTAAGTAGCTCTCCAAATAATCCTACGAAATGTATTTATCATATCTGATATGTGCCGTCCCAATCCTTGAAATAGACTGTCACGGCCGCGGTGGCTGAGCGGTTAGACTGTTCGCCTCCCACCAAGGCACAAGTGGGAATCATGCCAGACGATACCCGTTTCCCCCGCCCTTGCATTCCGGCGCTGCTCTATTCTCACCTCGTTTCACCCTCATTGGCACTCAAGACCTCGATAAGAGCCGCCCAAATCTCTCTACTCAACTAAATAAACTGTCACGCACAAATTCATGGGTGGTGGAGGTGTTGCCTACCCACGCAAATGTGGCGCTGCAGCATTCGAAAATTAGTGCATTCCTTTATTGAGTATGGTGGTAAGGAGTGCATTTCACTATGGCTACCCTAATTTAAATGTGTAAATGTTGTCTTCAAGCATTAAAACCAGAGGTTACAATATTTTTTTTGCTATCATAATCAGGAAACTTCATATTTATTTATGAAGGGAAAAAAAGAAGGGATATAGGGGGTGTGATTTACAACCCAAAATTTCTGAGATTTTTAAATGTTTTATCATACAAACATCATAAACTGATTTTTAAATTAACCTCACTTAGTTTTTTTTATATGTTTCAATAAATTAATTCCAAAACAGCTTGCTTAATTGTTACATACACTGAAGAGCCAAAAAAACTGGTATAGGCGTGCGTATGCAAATAACAGAGGCATAGAACCAATCAAAGTAACGCGATGCGGTCGGCAGCTAGATCGGTTACTGCTGCTACAATGGCAGGTTATCAAGATTTCAGTGAGTTTGAACGTGGTGTTATAGTTGGCGCACGAGAGATGGGACATAGCATCTCAGAGGTAGCGATAACATTTGGATGTTCGCGTACGACCATTTCACAAGTGTACCGTGAATATCGGGGATTCGGTAAAACATCACATCTTCGACATCGCTGCGGCCGGAAAAAGATCGTGAAAAAGCGGGACAAACGACGACTGACGAGAATCATCAAACGTGACACGATATTAGGCAGGTGTACCCGTTTTTTTTACTCTTCAATGTACCTCTCTCAGTTATCACTTTAGGCTATGAGTCGTATTATGTTTACTGTCTCATTTTTCATTAGTAATCATCTCACAAATCTTGTAAAATACATTAAATAACACCTTGCAAAATCTGTACCTACTTTGAATTGCATAAAAATTTCTTCGGAAAAGGATTTGTGAGTAGTGAAAAGATTAGTTTGTGCAAAACAGAGAAAGCTAATTTTTAATTTACAGATACAGAGAGACATTCAAGGAAATTTATGAACTGTTAGCCACATTTAAAACATTTGTTTGTATTAATGCTTCTTGTAAATCCACGTTTTTCAACACTCAATAACATTCGTCCTCGTATAATTCCTCTGCCACACCGTAGGATAGCGAACTTATATTTCTAGCTTCCGAAATACAAAGAACTGAAAATTTGAATATGGATACAGTTTTAAGAAAATTAAATGGGAAATGAGCTAGAAAATTACAGATTCTGCAGATATTGACAAAAGTGAAATAGAGTAAATTAAATTATTTCAGTCAAAGCAGAAAAATACGAAAGAAAGAAAACTCTTTTGTATTAGTATTGATATTTCTCTGATGTAATGTGCACAACACTAACATATTCTGCATACGTGTAACACTTCATACACTCATTTGCAGAAAAACATTGATCACCATGAATTAATCGTGCAAGTACAACGAAGGTTTGCACACAGTATCGTAATAGCTCGACATGTATCCCAGTTTTATTAAATGCGGTTTGCTTGCACGGATGTGCCACTAAGGGGCGTATATGTCCCTCCATCATCCATAGCTGCAATACACCAAAATAATGCCTTAGTAGCAGCGTGAGTAGTGTGGGCAACATAAATATGTTCAGTGAACACGCAGCATCCCCCGACGGCGCATTCGACAAGACTGTGCCCAGCTGGATGTGTCTAAGGGAAGCCACATCGTCGGCCTCCGAGAGACAGGTTGGATATTTTGGCTCGTTGCTCGCCACTTGAACCGTTCTGTCTACCCTGTGAGCGGTGTTCGCAGTAGGAACGTGAGGGGACACACACACCCGTCGAGAAAGCTCCGCTTGATCTCGGTGGCCCACTGACAGGGAGGATCGTTTCATCGTGCCACAGGCAGTAAGCATTCCATGGGCGTCACTTAGCACTATCCATGGACATGTCACAGCAGCTGGGGATACGCCTGTGTCCAAGCACGCGTATCCAAGCACGCGTAACCTTCAGCCGGGAACGGGTAGTACGGCAGCTTGTGGATTGGGGACCAGTGATGTTAAGCGACAAATCACGGTTCTGTCTGGATACAGACGAGCGCGTAATTCGAGCCTGGAGACGTCCTGACCAGCGCTGTGATCCACGCTTCATTGTAGAGTGGACACTACCCCAACGGCAGGTGTCATGGTGTGGTGTGCCATTTCCTGCGATTCTCACAATCCATTGGTGGTGATTTAAGGAATCCTGACAGCGCGGAGATACGTCTAGGAAATTCTGTGACGATGTAGACCTCTCTTCCTGGTGCAGCTTGAAAACCCAATTTTCCAGCAGGATAATTCCCGGCATTACACAGCGCGGGTATCTCTGGTCTGCCTTCGTGATGTCAACAAGCTTCCTTGGGCAGCAAGGTCCCCAGACCTCTCGCCCATAGAGAATGTTTGTGACCAGATTGGATGGCAAATACGACTAGCGGCAACTACAGCGGATCTGGAGAGTCAGTTGCACCAGCTGTGGTAGATCTCCCTCACGACAACATCCGACGTCTGTATGCCTCCATGCCTCACCGTATCGCCGCTGGTCTCCATGCTACAGGTGGTCCAACACCATACTAAGAGCATCCTGCAAGTGTTTGTCCCCTGCAATACATGCTTGGAGTGGTACTATATTTCGGTGTTTTCTGTATACATACTACAATTTCCTGTGTCTGTACTCACGTACGTGCCTTTGCGATGGCACCTTAAGAGTAATCGATATCTTTGCAAATGAATGCATAATGGAAGCTGTAGTTTGCTATTTAAATAAATACATCCACAAAGCTGAAAGTAAACAGTTTTATTTCAATAATTCAGATTTGTTAAATGTATTGTTAAGTTCGGGCGCTTGGCCTCCACGCCAATTCCGTCTTCCCCGGCTTGCTCCAGGCAGGCCCAGTGGTTGGCTACCCACTTGATGCAAGGGCTCACTAGTNCAGTTTTATTTCAATAATTCAGATTTGTTAAATGTATTGTTAAGTTCGGGCGCTTGGCCTCCACGCCAATTCCGTCTTCCCCGGCTTGCTCCAGGCAGGCCCAGTGGTTGGCTACCCACTTGATGCAAGGGCTCACTAGTACTCAAGACGATGTCAACGACTCCCTGCGGACGGGCGGGCGGTGTCCCGTCATTCCTGCCTTGTTATCGCTAACGGGACCTTCGCCCGTGTCTGGCGTAGGAGTCAGTGACTCGAGAGCGACTGCACGAATATTCTTGGCATTACCTCCAGGGGCGCGACTCGAGGTGCGAAGAACTTTCTAGGCCAGGTATATAAGCCGCGGCGCGCCTCTTTGTAGGCGTTCTTGGGTGTCCAGTAGTGCGGTGTGTGTGACGTAGGAGAGTTGAGAGACGACGGACGATGGCGCAGTGACCAGCGAGTGAAGTGTGCGGCTATCGGGAGAGCGTAGACTGTGGCTGACCAGTTGGACTGTAAGAAAGTAGGAGATGTTTCTTGAGTGACGGACATTTCGATTGTGTATGACAAGTAATATTTTGCTCGCATATTTACAATTAATGAGTGAAGATTAAGTGATTGTTGGCAGTGTAAGGCCAGATGACTTATAATTGGAATTAAAATCTCTATGGTATGTTACCTGCGTTACATCGTTCCAATGTGTGTAACATTCAAACAGCGCATTTTATAAAAACTTATCAAACGATAAAAAATATGAATACAAAAGAAGCCTGTTTCTTACCGTGAAACAAAATGTTCCATTTCCTTTGTAGACAAAGTTGTCAGAACTCTGCAGGATCAATAATTTCACTTTCATATATTGCGTGCTCAGTGAAATATGTCGCGCTATATTCTTTTTTCTTATGAGATTACGTGTTATATGGAGNCTTTCATATATTGCGTGCTCAGTGAAATATGTCGCGCTATATTCTTTTTTCTTATGAGATTACGTGTTATATGGAGATATATCGATCAGAAAAAAATATTTCTGAAAAATCGCGATTGAAATATGGCCCAACAGTGTAGAGCAATATATCGCATGTTGACAATATGCTACATTTGCTAAATCATTGTAACCTATATTTAAAATTATTATATTTGCGATATATCGCCATTAATTTTCAATACTTTCTGGAAGTGATATATCGCAGCGATAATGATTTGTTAAACATGTTTCNCGATATATCGCCATTAATTTTCAATACTTTCTGGAAGTGATATATCGCAGCGATAATGATTTGTTAAACATGTTTCGAGATGGTGTTGGAAAGTGGGTGTCCTGATGCATTTATATTGCAATCGTTAGGTTCTTCTACCATTACAATAATATAATTTCACTTTAATTAAGCGGCTTCTTCTTGGAAGCATAAATTGTAAAAAGTTTTTAAAAAATGCCTAAATATTTTAATGTAGCTTACACTTTTTATTTTCGAAATATCAAAGTATTATCTAGCTAACAGGCGTACACGCCTCATTTCTTAAAGCGGAGTGCATTAGTAAGCGGTATCCTTTTGCTATGCACTTGTTTGTAAATACAGACGTAACAGTGAGGTTATTTTTATATCTAACATCTTCAGATTGTTACTTAACAGACGTACGGATATGACAAAAATAGTTCAACGATAACGATAAGCAAAGAGATATTTTTAATAGAGTAGAAGAAGCAAACTAAATGATGTGTATAAACTTGAACATAAACAGTTTATGCGCGTCGTCTTTGAAAAAATCGAAACAAAAGGGATGTTTAATTCAAAAGACTCGGGTCTGTTTTGATCTGCAAATGTCTACATGTTGACCTTCAGACATTTTCTACGGCTGAAGTCGCCAGTGCCTTACTTTCAAACTCGAGGTTCTGGCCAAGCAAGGGAAGAGAGTGCCACTTTTAAATTACAATTTTATGTTACTATTAAATGCCACGACCAGCTATTATCCTGTACGATAGCAGTGGAAACGGTAATTAGATCATTTAAACAAATATATTCACCTTAATGACAGTTCCGGGTTCATAACTTTCTAAATTGCATTTCAAAACTTAACCAAATAACAACTATAAACGCCTGCTATACAAACTATAACGCTAACGAAGAAAGATAAATGGGATATATATATGTGTGTGTGTGTGTGTGTGTGTGTGTGTGTTTTTCACGTCACAAGACTTGATAGTTTTTAAACTGCCTGGGATAATAGGTAACATGCAAGATTATAAGTACAGTTGAAATTAATTGGAATACTGTTTGATAAACATATCGGATGTCCCAAATTAATGTCTACTCTGTCTGAACATGAATAACAGAGAAACTATTAAAGGCAATCTGATGGGACTGCTTGTATTTGACTCTGTAAGAACAGAGTTGGGTGTGTGCGAATATTAATAACAGATATAAATGTTCAAATGGCCGCCATCAGCAGCAAGACATAGTCTACAATGCTGTAGAACAGAACGACTAACAGCAGCTACGGTTACCACATTAGTGGACNATCAGCAGCAAGACATAGTCTACAATGCTGTAGAACAGAACGACTAACAGCAGCTACGGTTACCACATTAGTGGATTCACACACACAGTGTTCTCCAGAGATAAAAATCTTACGGAATTAAATCTGAAGATCTGGGCGGATACTCTAATACTTCCTCGTCGACCTATCTACCTATCAAATAAATGTTTCATCCAGGAGCGACANAGATCTGGGCGGATACTCTAATACTTCCTCGTCGACCTATCTACCTATCAAATAAATGTTTCATCCAGGAGCGACAGTGCGTCTCGATGGTAAAGTGGCGATGCACCGCACTGCTGGAAAAAAGCAATCGTCATCTTGGTAGAGTTAGTGAACAGCTGGTACAGTGTTTTCCTGCAAGACGTTACGTTAACTTTCACTTGTCACCATTCCATCAAAGAAGAACGGCCCCAAAAGTCCTCTGGCAGATGTACCGTAACACACTTTAACCCTTAGNTTGTCACCATTCCATCAAAGAAGAACGGCCCCAAAAGTCCTCTGGCAGATGTACCGTAACACACTTTAACCCTTAGACTACCAACGGGATCCATATGTCCCAAGAAAGTGTTTGTGTCCACCAATGGGTCTCTAGCCTTCTTGAACCACACAGGCCGTTGTCCCGGTCATTCAGAAAGCACTAGGCGGCACATTTAGTTCCAAAAACTACCAAGAGATTGCAGCACATCTTTGTTCTGTGTAATGTTTCTCCCGGTTACCTTTTGTTGTTTGTTATCAGTGAAAGTGTTTTCGCTCATGCTTGTGTTTGCTTGCGATCAGGCATAACAATNTTGTCACCATTCCATCAAAGAAGAACGGCCCCAAAAGTCCTCTGGCAGATGTACCGTAACACACTTTAACCCTTACACTACCAACGGGATCCATATGTCCCAAGAAAGTGTTTGTGTCCACCAATGGGTCTCTAGCCTTCTTGAACCACACAGGCCGTTGTCCCGGTCATTCAGAAAGCACTAGGCGGCACATTTAGTTCCAAAAACTACCAAGAGATTGCAGCACATCTTTGTTCTGTGTAATGTTTCTCCCCGTTACCTTTTGTTGTTTGTTATCAGTGAAAGTGTTTTCGCTCATGCTTGTGTTTGCTTGCGATCAGGCATAACAATNGTTACCTTTTGTTGTTTGTTATCAGTGAAAGTGTTTTCGCTCATGCTTGTGTTTGCTTGCGATCAGGCATAACAATTGTAACCTGGTAAGGAAATACAACAAATAATTTCATTATTTTACTTTTGTGGGACAAATGTGTCCCACTGGTTATGTTGAATGGGATATTTGTGTCCCAATGTTATTGGAAAAATTGTTCATTTCAATCACGAAGTGACCTAAAACCAGCTTTTTTTTTTACATGTCGGTGTTTACATTTTGTATTCCAAAGTAATTATTAGGAAATAATTATACACTGACGAATAATTGCGTCGAATGTTGGAGGACACTGACGACGACGTCTCTGTAGACGATTCATCAGACGATGATTTTCAGCCTCATCGTACAAATATTGATGGGAGTGAAGATGCATTTTCTGAAGAGAGGTCGTGTGAAGATGTGATGAATTACCTATCAACATCCGAGATGGAGTGAGTATAGACTAATTCTTACTTCTATATACTGAAATTCGTCAACCGACATGAAATAATTATTATAAGGTGATGTTAGTCAACCGTATATGCCGTCTCTATTTCGATTAAAAATTCCTTGCCCAAATGAATGTCTTCACCGTTTGAACAAACTGCAAGTCTGACTATATTGTTTTCATTTTTCAAAACGAAAGAGAACTTGTAGCAGCCAGCCCACAAAAAAAGATTTTTTTTCTTCTATTGTTAACTGACATGTGAATTTCACATAACAAAAAAATAGCGACCTTACAAAAAAATGCAGCTCGAAAACTGTGAAAAGAAAGTCACAGCTGCCAAACTAACAGTACTGGATTTTTCTTAAACTTATATTACGAATGTGGTTGTATCCTCAACAAGTTCATAAGGAAAACAAATTAATTATATTAATTTTTTAAATTTTGCTGACAAGTTTTTCTTTCTAAACGCATACTTTAACGCAAACCATCGTTCCAGTTCACACAACAAGATTAAAGAAGTTCCGGAATTTGTTTATCTTGTAAAGTGTGAACGAAGTGAAATGGCCGCGTTTATAGGAACTCATTCGTCCGATCTCTGGGTGTGTCACAGTCTTCTGTTTTACCTGGAAGCACCCCAAGTCCTCTCCACAGTCGTGACATACTCGCAGATATTCCCGACATCCTCTGATACAGGTGTGTCTGAAACACTTTCTCAGTTAGTTTAGTGGAAGGGTTTTGTTGGCCCTTAAGCAGTTGGTCGGCTGGTTTAGTTTATTGCGAGAAGGGTGGTTGGTCCACTGGGANTTATAGTAGCCCTAGCCAAAAATTGATTTTTGGAACAATTATGCCTGTGTTTACACTCACGTGTTAAATACTTTTTGCCTACGCTTTTATACAAACAAACGTACACCAGCAAAAAAAGAAAAAATATATCGTATAACATGACTTTCCAATGTATGTTAATTTTGAAAGTCTACAGTTACACTACGAGAAGTCTTTGTCACCCCTTAGTATTATTGGGGGGGGGGGCAGACAATTGCTCAATTTGCCACCCCCTTTCCGATATCCCTGCTCCGATGTCTGCGTCTAGTAACACACGCTCCGTCACTTCTTACATTCGGAACCTTTGCAGTAAAGTCATCAATTTCGAATTATTCTGCGCTCTTTTTTCAGCTAGCTCACTCACTTGGCACAAGTGGCCACAAATAAGTGACTGACGTATGACATAAACATTTACGCTTGTATTCTTCAGTTAATTCGACACCAGGATAAAACACAGTGGTCTTGGGAGGACGACATTCTCCACCTTCCCATTNTTGTATTCTTCAGTTAATTCGACACCAGGATAAAACACAGTGGTCTTGGGAGGACGACATTCTCCACCTTCCCATCCGCAGAGTTGCGTTATGTGTCACCAATGCTTCTCCCTCTGTGCTGACGTCTCAGCTGAAGGGAAAGTAAAAGGGTACATGCAAGTGAGTTCACCTCACCTCTTCACACCAATGCTGCTAGTGACAGGGTTAATACAGTATCTAAACTAAGTCTGAGCAACTTTGGTTTCAGATGTACAGGTCCTATAGGTAACAGGTTTGTGCAGCCGTATCNGTATCTAAACTAAGTCTGAGCAACTTTGGTTTCAGATGTACAGGTCCTATAGGTAACAGGTTTGTGCAGCCGTATCTTAATGCCTTATTACAGATACTAGACTTCGTGAAAGCTTGTACAAGGGTTGCCATAGCAGATGTTATACCACCAGTACGGCAGCCGTCATAGAATTTGCCGCCTTGTAGACGGAATTACGTACTAGTTTTGGTAACAGAATCTGTTCTATTTTTATATCACGCTACAGTTTCAGAATGTAGGACACTCCCCGTGGTCACTATTTGAAACGAGTTTATTAACAAACGCAAATCGATGACTCCGTCTTGATTATACGTCCGTGAGGTTAAAACTCATTGAAATGGTTATAAAATACGGCAAAGAGAAATAATATTGTCCACGACAGCTTTCAAATATTGCTGGAAAACATACTAAAGCTGTAAAACATACTATCCAACTTAAAAAAAAAAAACAAAAAAAAACTAACAATAATTTCTCTAACATTACTGTAAAATCTTTTTTGAATAACTTATTTCTTGTATATATTGGGAAGGTAGTGGTACTGCCTCGGTTTANGACGCAACCTTTTATAAAAACGTATATTCTATATTTATGTATTAATATGCGAGGTATTATTCCACCGCGTATGTGCCCGACGGACGTTGCGCAAGTTTGTTCCTTCACGCTCCTGCCTGCAGCCAGTCACGGACCGTCAGTAGCTGAGTGACGGCAGAATGGTCCTGCGATCGTGAGATAGCTGCGTCTGCCTCCCCTCCTTTGCCAGCGTCACCCCTCTCTCNCAGTAGCTGAGTGACGGCAGAATGGTCCTGCGATCGTGAGATAGCTGCGTCTGCCTCCCCTCCTTTGCCAGCGTCACCCCTCTCTCCCGTCATCACCCTTCTCACCACATACAATATGATCACACGCAGTTAACCCGCGTGACTTCAACAGATACACTCCCCCCAAAGTCATTTATAGCAAGGGGCAATGTAAGTGCGGTTATCACAACACATTATCACGAGTTGTACCATTTATGGTTATTACACAGTTCTGCTGCACGCACTGATAGTTACAATATTTCAGATAAATAAACACATATATTTAAAACATTTGCCTATCACGTTAATTCATTCATCATTGTGCTCAAGTATAGCTATATACTAGAGACAAACAACAGACATGTTGAGCATTTCTGCGAGAAATCCAGATGCTGTGATGTCATATCTAGCCAACTTTTGTTCATTAATACATTTAGTTGGAATAAAATTTAAGATACTAACATAATACACTGTGGGAATTACCTTCGTTTCATCGCTGATATTTTTTTCTTCTGAATTTTATATATATATATATATATATATATATAAAGGTGTATATAACGCTATGTATTTACTTATCAAAAAAATTAGGATAACAGGAAAATGTAATAGTTTTGCAAATAAAACTAAATGTCGACAAGAATACGACGTTATATGTATATTTTTTAATAGTATCTATCATTAGAACAAAACAAAAAAACCTAATCGCTAAAATCTGTATATACTATTTATCCAAACGTATTTTACATGTGCACTATTAGCGTACATCAACGAACGAAAGGATACTGGGTTAAAATCTGCGTCAGGCCAATTTTTGTTTCACGGTATTATTAAATTTAACTGGAATTACGCACTACCACATGTATATTGTTCAATAAAGTCAATTAATTTTAATAACTTTGCTAACTATTAAAATATGGTATGATGAATATTAACCGTGTAATAAAATAGCTATTTTAATACGATAATCATAAGCCTCCCCCCTCCCCCCATTTTGTAAAATAGGGGGAGCATAAAAATTTAAATTTTTATGTCATATCTTGGGAAACATTCAACCAATCCCAACCAATTTCAGGTGAGAAGTTATGCTTTTGTAGTTGAAGAAAATTTCTGTGAATTAAGAGGGGTAGCCACATATTATGAGTATAACAGCCATATAAATATTTTAGGTTAGTATGCCGTTATGTCATAAAAAAATAATTTTGTACAAATTTTAAAATTTTATATGCTTGCAGTATCCATGAAGAACATCGATGTTATTTGTCAACCATTTATGAAGATATCACCACTTGATAAAATGGGTTTTTATGCTATATCTCGGGAACCAATCAACCGATTCTCGCCAAATTCTGCGCACAAGTAGTGCTACAGAGGGCCATGTAACCTTACGTGGTTTATGTGGTTCACGTATTTTATTTTTAAAATGCCTGGCATCTAAATATTTCAAGTTAGTTAACCCTATCTTCCAATATGTTAGACTGGTTGCAATTGAAGTTTATGCTCTTAATCCTAATCCTACGTCTGTATTGTATTTGTTTGCATGCCCGCTTACAGTATGAGGGGTTCTGGTTTAGAGTTCTGGTTAAGGCACGTGTGCATATGTAATTGTCTCATTAGTATTGCAAACGTCTCCGGTTCTATCTCTATTGACATCTCTGTTAACCAGACATCAAGGCCTACCTACAATTTTCACTTTTAAGAAATTCATCAAATATATTTACATCCACGTACAGGAAAGTAGGCTCATTGGTTATTACAGTAACATTTTGTTTTACTACTGAATACAAATTACAACTTTACGTTAGGAAATGATGCGAAATTATTACATTTTTTGACTACTTAAAAAAAATGTACTTTCATAACTTATTATTATTTTAGATATTGAAGATAGGCCCCTAAGTATTAAACTGTTCTAACGGCCAATAGTAATGACGCAAGATTAATATGTGAAAGTTTTAAAACTGGTCTAGATAATGTACTAGTTTAGCAGCAGTTCCAAGAGTGGAGTTCATATTTACTGTCCACGCACCCTCTGAGTGTGACTACTGCCGCCGTGTGCATGCTCACGAGCAACTGAGTATTTTTGAAAACGGCATTTGAAAAACGTCNTATTTACTGTCCACGCACCCTCTGAGTGTGACTACTGCCGCCGTGTGCATGCTCACGAGCAACTGAGTATTTTTGATAACGGCATTTGAAAAACACCACTGTCTCTACCTACATATATTTCNAACGGCATTTGAAAAACGTCACTGTCTCTACCTACATATATTTCAACGGGCTCGCTGACTGGCAGGTGCCAAGTAAAGTTGGTAACGATGGGGGGAAAGTAGATTCATATATTGCCGTTAAATTTGAATTATTTGGTAAAATCATTCCTCTTGCTTTGTTTTTCTTTTTAACACACAAAGTGTATGAATGAGAAAATTTGTACAATTTTTGCTTTTATAATAAATTCCCAGTTTCAATTGACCGGAGCAAGAGTAAACAATGTTAATTTTACATAACATGACGGAAGGATACGCAATAATTATACAAGTAAATTTTAATCAGGGCTTTCAAGTGCTCAGTTTACCGTGAATATCTTATAATATAAATCTTCTAAGAAATCTCGCATAGCGGCTGGCGTGCAGACTATTTACACCAAGCCTTATAGAAGCTTGTATAGGAGCAAGGTTGGCAGCAGGTATCATGTAATACGGGCTTCAGTGTACTCGACACGTCATGACTCACGTGTCGCATTTGCGAGGATTGTTGGAAGGCGGGTAGTGATGGGGCATTGACCGGCCGGCAGTTGACGCACTGCGGCCAAGGAACACGGACCCATAGCACAAATGCGTGATGCACCGCACATCCGCTTGCAAACGCGCGCTCTAGGTTACATGACCAAATGACCGAGTGCGCTGTCGGAGATGACTCCTGTGGGCGGCCGCCCCGCCCCATTAAGCAATTGACTGCGGCCTAGCCGAGAAGGATGTCGACAGCCCGTGGGGGTGTCCAAAGACGCGGAGCGAGGCTTCCATCTGTCGCACGCTACAAGTCGATGGCGCCCATGAAACTAGTCACGTAGTGTAGGTCACGTAACTTGAAACTAAGTGCGCTGTGCCGTTCTTCTTATTACATCCCCCGTCGTTGTTCTTGNCGTAGTGTAGGTCACGTAACTTGAAACTAAGTGCGCTGTGCCGTTCTTCTTATTACATCCCCCGTCGTTGTTCTTAAAAACAAGCTCAAACAACCCTATGTCAGATGTACTGCTTTGCACGCAACAATTCTGTTTTTGCACACTTGATGTGCAAAGGGGAAATGTTCGAAAGGACTGACCTCCGAACTTCTACGACATGATGGGCCTGGTACATCATTTACAAGAAGCAATAATTTTAATATGCATTAAAATACATTTAAAGGTAGTGTTATATCGTCTGAATGGTATGGCTGGAACATTTTGGTCGATATGGCGAGTTGTAGGTTGTCAGTATTATTTATAGAAATGGTCTCGTGACATGGTCATGTCTCGTTTTGTATGGTTTTTAATGTGACTAGTAAGACATGCTGACATGATTGTCAAGTATTTAGCTCGAATATTTTTTTCGTTGGAATGCCTGATTGGTAGGTTCTGATAGTATGGACTGTAGGTATTGTTAGATGGAATTGTCTGCTCGCATGGTCTGTCAGTATGGTTGACCGGAATGATTGGTATTGCTTGTCTGTATTGTTGGTTGGTTTGCTGCTATTGTCTGGTGGTAAGGTATTTGCAAACGGATTGTCAGAATGATTGTTTGGAATATTTAACCAAGATATTTTTTTTTTGCTGGGCTGATGGTATGACTGGTATGATTTGTTGGTATGGCTGGTATGAACGGAGTGTTTTTACAAANTTTTTTTTTGCTGGGCTGATGGTATGACTGGTATGATTTGTTGGTATGGCTGGTATGAACGGAGTGTTTTTACAAAATAATCATTTATCTTATATGACCTAATGGTATGGACTGTAGGTAGTGACTTACTTTATGATCTGTCAATGCAGCTGGCATGGTTATATGTTATAGTTTTTGAAAGTATTTGGTCGGAATATTTCTTAGGAATAGCAGGTTGGTATGTTTTTGGCAGTAGCTATATTATGGCATCGGGTATTGTGTGTGATAGTTGGAACATTTTGTTTGGGTGGATGGTAGGTTCTGGCTTTACAGTTAGTCTATATGGTATTAACTATGGTTTGTGAGAATTTAATTAATATGATGTCGATAGGGGCAAGGGTTCTGTTTCTAGCAAATATTAAACATTGTCTTAATAAGTTGCAAAAAATNTTAATATGATGTCGATAGGGGCAAGGGTTCTGTTTCTAGCAAATATTAAACATTGTCTTAATAAGTTGCAAAAAATTTATAAGTAATTGTTTAATTGGCAATGTCTTTTTACATCGTGGTGACGTTACAAGATTACCAAAAATTTATNAAAATTTATAAGTAATTGTTTAATTGGCAATGTCTTTTTACATCGTGGTGACGTTACAAGATTACCAAAAATTTATATGCGTATGAGACCGTGCATAACCTTGACACTGTCAGTTTTACTCGGAATGATAGTTTCAAGAGGCATTGTAAAATATGCAGCATTGGTTCTTTGGCTATACAATCTCAGCACGCTCCACATGCTCCACACACTCCACCTGTTCCGCACGCTCATCATGCTACACACACTCCACATGCTCCATACACTCTACATGCTCCAGCTCATTCTATAAAACAAATAGATGAACATTGTATTCAGATTGTAAAGCACATGGATAGTGCGCATGGTTTGTAAGTAATATCTTATGGAAATGACTTCATATGGCTGGTATGTCACTATGGTTTGTAAGTAATATCTTATGAGAATGACTTCATATGACTGGTATGTCACTACGGTCAGTTGGTCTGGTGGTGTGGTCTACTGTATAGTTGGTTCGTCGACAAGTATGTTTCGAATATTTGTATAGCTGGTATGACTTGATTTTTTTTTTTTTTTCNACTTGATTTTTTTTTTTCCCTATATGTAGCTGGCTAGATTAATGAAATGGGTTTTATGATGACATGGTTTGCTCAAATGGTTGTTATGCTATAATTATGTCTCCTAGCAGGATACCCAGTAGCAATTGGAGATTTTATTCATTGGTTGAATGGTTTGATGGTATGTCTTGCTAGTATAATCTATCAGTATGGTTGAAATTTATGATTTTATTATTTTGTTGTCCAGTTTGGCGGTATTCCTTGCTTGTATGGTTTATCAGTATAGTAGTAACGATGTTTAGAAAGTGTTATTGGGATATTTAGTAGGCTGGGTTGATGGTCGCTTGAGTTTTTATTGATAGAATATCTTATCAATATTGTCTATAGGTATGACCTGTCTATGACTGAATAATATTCCTGTGTTATAGTTGCTGATACAGCAACTAGTATGATATGGCTAGCTGTTAAGCAGGAGGTATGATGACAGGCGTGATAATTAGTATAGATGATTGAAATGTATGACTTGAATATTAGATTGGTGAGTCTGGCAATATGAATCGAATGTATGGCTGGTCATCGGTAGGAGTGTTGAGCATGTTTATACTGTATGACCTCTCTGTATGATTGTCATAGGTAGCTCGTTTGGTGGTGGATTTGGTAAGGCCTATATACATGTTTAATTGACTCGATGTTATGACTGGATGGTATCTTCATTGTTGTTATGAACAAAACGGTTTGATGAGATGTTTCATATGGTTTACTAGTAGTATTATGACATTCGTTGGTATGGCCTCTGTGTTTATATCTCCATGGTTGATTGTCTCTTGGAATGGTTGAAATTTGTAGTATTGTGTAATAACATTGTTGGCATGACTTATATATGTGGGTGGTTTGCTTTTTATGGCTTGCTTTTATAGCTGTTTGGAACTCAGTATGGTTGAGATTAGAGGTACAGTGTGATTTTATGGTATGGCTTTCCTGTATATCGGTATGGCTTTCCTGTATGACTTGTTTGCTTTTATGGCTGGTATATCTTGTTGGCATGACCTATCCGTATGACTTGGCTGTGTGGTTCATTTTGCTTGTACAGCTGTTGACTTGTTAGTGTTATATCAGTATTAAATTACAGTATGATTGATTTGACAGTAAGGATATTTAGAATGTTTTTAGTACTTCCTGGTTGTTTGACTGATGCATGATGTTAATTTGATTGACAGCTGTTATGTTTATATGGAATAATCTGATCAAATGGTCGGTTGGTTTGGTGGCATGTCAGGAGTTTAACTTTGAAGGTGTAGGTAGAATTGTTTAATAGCATGATTAGCTTGTATGCGCTAAAATATTTGATAGAATTAGTTATGGGAGGGATAAAATGCCTGGCTAATATGGTTGGTTAGTATGATTAGCATATTTGGTTGGCTGGACTGATGGTATGGCATTAGATGTATAACTGGTGAGGTTAGATGGAATGGTAGTCGATACCATAGTCAATATGTTTAACGGTTATGATTTATCAGTATGGTGTTCTGTTAATAGCATGATTGAGGTAGGCTATGCTTGGGTTACAGCAGATGATATGATTGGTTTTGAGTGCTACATTTTTTCGGTATTAGTGTATATGCCTGGTTAGGGTTTATATGGTTTGGGTTGTATGTTTACTTATCTGCTAAGGTTGGCTGATATATTCAGATTGTATGTTGGTGTGTTGGATTATATTGTATCCGGTATGGTCTGTGTGGCGTGACAGAGATAAACTGGTGTTAAAGTGAAATGTATGATATGTTTGGTGCTCAGTACCATTGAGTTATCGATATGAATTTTTGGTATGCTGGAGGTATGGTGCCTGGGAGGTTTTGTAAGTGAAGTATGGATGACTGGTATAATTGGCTGGTTTGTTGGTTGATACATAGGTGGATATGGTTTTTTGGTATGCTGGAAGAATTTTACCTTGTAAGTTTTGTCGGTGTAATTATTTGTATGAATGGCTGGTATAATTGATTGGTTTGTTGGTTGTTATAGTGGTTGATATGGTTGTTTGGTATGCTGGAGAAATACCACCTAGTATGTTTTGGTCGGTGTAGTTGAAAGTAAGGATGGCTAGTTTTTTGGTTGATATAGTTATTCGGTTGGATTAGGTACTATGAAATGAGAAATCGGTGTGGTATGCTGCATTGTATGGCTTAAAATGTGGTCTGTGTTGTATGACTGAAGTATGCTGTTTTATGGTATAGTACTGCTAGTCGGTAGGGTTTTAGATATTTTTGTTTGGTATACTGGATGTATGGTGGTCAGCATGGTTAGTTAAATAGATGGTATGTATAATCAGTTTTGAATATTTTACTGGTAATGATTTTATGCTAGATATGTTATTTTTTTTGGTATATTTTAGTTGGGGTGAACTGTATGGCTGAGGTATGCATGAGTTACAGTGAATGATATTGCTGAATGGTATATTAGGTGGTATGATTTCCATTATATTTGTCTGGCGTTAATATCGGCTTGAACTGAACTGTATAGTTTCTTGGTACACTTGAGTTATGATGGATGGTATGATTGGTGTGTTAACTGGTATGGTTGATTAACATGACTGAATTATCTTGGGTTATAGGAGATGGTATGGCTGGTTGGTACATTGGGTGGCATGGTGTCGGTCGGTAATGGTAGTTTGACATATTGTAGGAATATTTGTGTTATGGGCTGGTCTGTACGGCATAGTTGCTTTGTATGCATAATTTTTAGCATATGGTATGTTGGCTGTTGTTATGTTAGTCGTTGGCTGCTAATATGACTAGTATATGGTAGAGCAGATGATGGCGTAGGCAGTAGGTATATTTTTGGAAAGGGCAGTGTGGACTGAAAGGTTGCAGTATGCTTGAGTTAGAGTGGGTGGTATGGATGGTGAGTATATTTTTTCTTGCGTCGGTCGGTAGAGCCGACTGTATGGGTGGTAGGTGTGATAGTATCATGGGTTGCCCTGAACTGTATAGTTGCTTAGCACACTTGAATTATAGTGGGTAGTATGGGTGGTAAGTATATTTTGTCTAATTTTATTCGATATTTTTTTCTGGTGTTGTTCGTTAGAGCAGATGATATGGTCAGTATTTAATTTTAATGTATGGTCGGTGTGTGCTTTATGGTATGTTGGGTGGTTACGATGACTAGTATATTTATCTGGTTTAGGTCGGTAGAGCAGATGGTATGGGCAGTATGTATTTTTGGTATAGATAGTTGGGACATTTAAGTTATGGTGGGTGGTATGGCTGGTTGGTACATTGGTATTAGATGATGGGGATGGTTGTGTTATGGGCTGGTCCGGAATGTATGGTTCTTTGGGTAGATGTTATAGTGTTCATGTTACTCTTGGGCTATATTGAATTTTAATTATAATTCTGCTTGTAAGTGTGAGGTGGTTGGAGCCCAAAGTGCTGATTGGTTGTAGTCTGAATTACCTGTGCTTCTGAGGTCGGGACATGTCTCCAGAGTGACTGAAATAATGATAGACTTAGGGTAGGTATAATTGTATCTAAACAGTGATAGGCAAGGTTATATTAGACTGGGGTAGGTTAGTCAAGATGACTGTAACTTAAACAGAGTATGCTTAAAGGATGGTGTATGCTGAGTGGAATATATGCAAAAAAATTTCTAAGCCCTACATGAGTAAGAAATTATTCTGAGTCCTACATAGGTAAGGTTATGTAAGGTTGGGTTGAGTTAGGTTATGTGAGGTTGGGTTAGATTGGGCTATACGAGTGGCAAAATATTTNAAGGTTATGTAAGGTTGGGTTGAGTTAGGTTATGTGAGGTTGGGTTAGATTGGGCTATACGAGTGGCAAAATATTTTCTAAGTTCTACACGAGATTAAGGTGACTAAAGTATTCTAAGTCTTTATAGAGATATACATTTTAATGTCCTACANTTCTAAGTTCTACACGAGATTAAGGTGACTAAAGTATTCTAAGTCTTTATAGAGATATACATTTTAATGTCCTACATATTGTATAACATTTTCTATCTTCTGCACGAAGTTGTAAAATGATCAACTGATCTGCTTGTTTTATGGATTTTTCAAGTCCTACAAATACAGTGGTGACGTCAGAAGGGGCCCCGGTACTCGGGTGGCTAGAGTAGGAAAAACATGAAAGTTCAACAAATATGGTAAACTGGAGCAGTAAAAAAAAATTCAATATGGTATGTGCCATCAGCTCGCTTGGACACAAACTACATCACACGAAAACAAATAACGATAACAAAATTTTAAGAACTCGCTTTGTGTGTACGACACTAATATCCCTACTCTACTACTAGTCTCGATAGCCGAGTGGGCTGAGGCATGATTCCACTTTTCAGTGCCGAGGGTGACCAGATCGAAACCACATGCCTTCAAGGGGTTTTAAGTTACAGTTATTAGAATGGTGGTGATAGGGGTGGAGAGCAGCCGACCAAAGTGAGGTTCCTGCTTTAGAAAAATGAAAGCTCGGCCTTATGGGCATGGTGGTGCTTCTAGCAGGCACCGACAGCACTGCCGGGTGACTAATTCGAAAAAAAATGGTTGTTGGAGCGATCGGCGAATAAATCGACATTAGCACCCTCTAGCAGACAACNGGTGACTAATTCGAAAAAAAATGGTTGTTGGAGCGATCGGCGAATAAATCGACATTAGCACCCTCTAGCAGACAACGTCAGAAAAAAGTATGTCGTCCAAAGACTACAGTAATCGTAGCAGCCAACTCTAGTAACAAGATCGTGGGTGGCATTATTAGCAGCTAAGTCGATGGTAGCACCATGTTGTGGGTAATGATGTAAAAAATGGGNCAACTCTAGTAACAAGATCGTGGGTGGCATTATTAGCAGCTAAGTCGATGGTAGCACCATGTTGTGGGTAATGATGTAAAAAATGGGGTCGTCAGCGGATGATGAGAAGAAATGACAGAGCATGAAAAAAATTAGATCATAGATGGTAGACATGAAATAATAGATTATGATGTGGAGCAAAAGTAACTAATAACAACTGAATCCAAGATGGCAAACGGCGAGAATAAATTATAGTATTTGAGGAAATAGAATACAAGATAGTGGGCGGAAACAAGATAGTGGCCACAAACAAGATGGCGGCCGTAAATAAAATGGCAAAAGGCAAGCATCAAGTTCTAAGGAAGTTTGGGTGACGTCATCCAAGGTGGCGGCAGTCGAATTCACTTCCCCTCCCTAGATCCATGCCACAAAACCAACTATGTCTAACTACTTTTGAATAATATTTTGGCTCTAGTTTAGTTCATGTATTAGTTTGCAAGTCTTTTTCATTAAATGTGGGTCTGTTGTGTGTATACGAACTTCATTAATGTAGGCTGGTCAAAAAGCAATGTCTCCATCAGACGTTTTGTGTTTCCTTTCCGAATATCTGGCAACCCTACCTCGGGCGTCTAGAATATGTCCACTGTCTATTTATCAGCATTATTTATTAGGCGGATGTATAACTTCTCATATGACTCCCGTCGTTATGTGTGGTATCACAAAAAAAAAATATGAAAAAATATCACAATTCTTTGTTGAATGAAAATGAAATGAAGTCCTGAAGTAAAATGAAAATGGAGACGTGCTATTG